>FXXK01003381.1:0-11611 GCA_900184695.1 Betula pendula | reverse complement strand
GAAAAAGACCAAAATCCTTCTAGAATAGACCCAAAATACTTTTTTGCCAATTCTTAGCCTTGACCGGATCCTTCTAGAACTTGAATCAGGATGACGATTCTTTGTTGCCCACGTGGATCATGCTCAATGGGCCTCCACGAATTTGCTTGAGCCCATAACTCTTGAATGAGTTCGTTGAGTACATCTTTGAACTTCTTTGCTCGTGCTCTCGTAACCGGCCCAATTGGTACTTGAATGAGATCCTTCGAAGCGGTGCCTTGATCTCCATCATTCCCCTCCTCTTGAAAAGGATTTGCCCTCAAATCATCACCTACATCAAAAGGACTCAAATCAGTAACGTTAAAAGTGGCACTTACATTGTACTCACCAGGTAAATCTAGCTTGTAAGCGTTGTCATTGATACGCTCGAGGACTTTGAAAGGACCATCTCCTCTTGGGAGCAATTTGGAACGTCTTTTTGCCGGGAATCTTTCTTTTCTCATATGCAGCCAAACCCAATCTCCGGGTTCAAAAACCAGCTTGCGACGTCCCTTGTTGGCTTGTGTGGCATATTGCTCCGTTCTTCGCTCAATGTTGAGTCTTGCTTTCTCATGAATCTGTTTCACAAAGTCAGCTTTCTTTTTGCCATCTAAATTAACGTGCTCCGTCAAAGGTAAAGGAGATAAATCCAATGGAGTTAAAGGATAACCCATACACAATTTCAAATGGCAAAAATTTGGTAGCAGAATGAATAGCTCTATTATATGCAAACTCAACATGTGGTAAACATATTTCCTATGTTTTGATGTTCTTTCTAATAATTGCCCTCAACTGAGTAGACAAAGTCCTATTTACTACTTCAGTTTGACCATCAGTTTGTGGATGACAAGTAGTGGAAAACAATAGCTTAGTACCTAGCTTACACCACAAAGTCTTCCAAAAAAAGATCAAGAACTTAGCATCTCTATCCGAAACAATGTCCTAGGCATGCCATGTAATCTCACAATCTCTCTAAAGAACAAATCAGCAACATGCGAAGCGTCATCCATTTTGTGACATGGAATAAAATGTGCCATTTTAGAAAATCTATCCACAACCACAAAAATTGAATCACTTCCACGTTTAGTCCTAGGCAATCCTGACACAAAATCCATTGAAATATCAATCCAAGGCTCACTAGGAATTGGTAAAGGAGTATACAAACCGTTGGGCTGCACTTTGGATTTAGCTTGCCTACATGTGACACATCTACCATAAATCCGTTCGACATCTCGTTTCATGTGAGGCCAATAGAAGTGTTCCTGCAAAATAGCTAAAGTCTTTGCAACTCCAAAATGTCCCATTAATCCCCCACCATGTGATTCCTGCACTAATAACTCCCTCATAGAACAATTAGGCACGCATAGCTTATTTTCTCGAAATAGGAATCCATCAAGCCTAAAGAACTTACCAGATGTAATTTTCTCACAAGCTCGATATTCTTCACAAAATTCGTGGTCTTCAGCATATAATTCTTTAATGTGTTCAAAACCAAGCAATTTTGCATCAAGTGTGGAGAGTAAGGCATACCTGCGAGAAAGTGTATCGGCGACTACATTCTCCTTACCTTGCTTGTATCGAATGACGTATGGAAACGTCTCTATGAACTCCACCCATCGTGCATGCCTTTTGTTTAGCTTGTGTTGGCCCTTCAAGTGTTTCAAGGACTCATGATCGGTGTGAATCACGAACTCCTTAGGCCATAGGTAGTGCTGCCACGTCTCTAAAGCCCGAACCAATGCATACAACTCCTTGTCTTAAGTTGGGTAGTTTAAGGCTGCCCCGCTGACTTTCTCACTGAAGTAATTGGTTGTCCTTCTTGCATAAGAACGGCGCCTATACCAATACCTGAAGCATCACATTCAATTTCAAACATTTTAGAAAAGTTAGGTAAAGATAACAAAGGTGCATTAGTTAGCTTCTCTTTGATTAATTGAAATGCCTTTTCTTGTTCTTCTCCCCATTGAAATTCAACGTTCTTCTTGATCACTTCGGTAAGCGGTGCGGCTAAGCTACTGAAGTCCTTCACGAACCGCCGGTAGAAACTAGCAAGTCCATGAAAACTACGAGCATTACCTACACTTGTGGGGCTCAGCCATTCTTGGATTGTACGTACCTTCTCTTCATCAACCTGTATACCTTGTGCACTAACAACAAATCCAAAAATACAAGCTTATCGGTGTAAAAAGTGCACTTCTTTAAATTAGCAAACAACCTTATTTTCCTTAGCACATCTAAAACGGATTTTAAATGTACTACATGATCGTCTATGTTTTTGCTATAAATGAGTATATCATCAAAATAGACAACAACAAATCTGCCTATAAATGCACGTAAAATATGGTTCATAAGTCTCATAAAGGTGCTCGGAGCATTAGTCAAACCGAAAGGCATAACTAACCATTCATACAAACCATATTTTGTTTTTAAGGCGGTTTTCCATTCATCTCCTTCTTTTATCCTAATTTGATGATAACCACTTTTTAAATCAATCTAAGAAAATATGAAAGAACCATGCAGCTCATCTAACATATCATCTAAGCGTGGGATATGATGACAATACTTTACCGTTATATTGTTGATGGCTCGGCAATCAATGCACATTCTCCACGTCCCTTCCTTCTTAGGTACAAGTAAGACCGAAACCGCACATGGGCTCATGCTCTCCCTCACGTGCCCTTTCTCCAACAATTCACTTACCTGCCGTTGAAGCTCTTTTGTCTCCTTGGGATTGCTCCTATAAGCTGGTCGGTTTGGAATGTTGCACTGGGACAAATCATTTGATGTTCAATTCCCTTCGGATTTGGAGTAACCCATGTGGTGTTTCCTCGGGGAAGACATCCTTGTACTCCTGCAAAAGAGAAACAATAGAACTAGGCAAAGCAAGGTCAAGTTCGTTAGTGTTTAAAAGTGCCTCTTTGTACAAAAGTACAATCATCGGCTGATTTGAAAACATTGCTCGCTTGATCTCACTCACTTTTGCATAAAAATTCTTTTGTTTTCTCTCTGATTTTCTCTCAACGGCCGAACTTTGATTTTCTTTTTCTCTCTCATTTTTCTCGGCCTCTCTCTGATTTTCACTCTTTTTCTTTTGCTCACTCTCTTTCCTTTGATCACTCTCCTTTTGTAATCTCACTTGATCCTCATATACTTGCTGTAGTGTCAATGGTACAAGAGTGATTGATCGTTGATTAAGTACAAAAGAGTACTTGTTTGTAAAGCCATCATGCTTCACTTGCCTATCTAACTGCCATGGACGCCCTAGCAATAAGTGTCCCACTTGCATCGGTACTACATCACACAACACTTCATCTTTGTATTTACCGATTTGAAATGCAACTAACACTTGCTTGTTCACCTTTATCTCACGATTATCATTTAGCCATTGCAACTTGTACCGTCTAGGGTGCTTTACCATGGGCAATCCCAATTTCTCTACCATAATTGTGCTTGCAACATTAGTATAACTACCACCATCAATAATTACACTACATATCTTGTCTTTAACGTAGCACCTAGTGTGAAAGATATTCTCCTGCTGTACTTCATCAACTCCTTTTGCTTGCAAGCTCAATGCTCTCCTCGCCACCAATGTCAATGCGTCAGGGGCTAAATACTCCTCCTCGGAAACATCCTCCAATGGCGGCATGTCGTCGGTGTCGAAATCTTCATCATCGGTCACAATTTCACCATTGGCTTGCAACACCATGACTTGCTTATTTGGACATTGACTTGCTATGTGGCCCCTGCCTTGACATCTAAAACATTTAATATCATGATTCCTATAGGTAGAGGCTTTGGTTTTACCTTGAGGAACGTGGCTAGTGGTTGCGAACTTGGGCTCGAGTTTGGGCGTTTGTGACTTGTCCAGTGGCTTGGCATGACTCGATTTCCAAGAGGTAGAACTAGAGTTATGGCCTGCACGTGTCCCACTCCCTCTCTTGAGTTGTTGTTCCACTTTGATAGCCATATGCACCATATCTTCCAATTCCACATAATACTGCATCTCTACCTTATCATGGATCTCCCGGTTTAAGCCAAGTAAAAATCTTGCCATTGTAGCGTCCCGATCCTTTTCTACATTAGCGCGGATCATAGCAATCTCCATCTCCTTGTAATAATCCTCTACGCTTCGACTCCCTTGTCTAAGACCTTGTAGCTTTTTGTACAACTCTCGGTAGTAGTAACTTGTCCCACTCCTCCCATGTGTCTATTGGGCGTTTTGGTTCCTAAGGCAGTTTACTATCTTTTACTTCGTTTTTTATTTTCGTTTTTTATTTTCGTTTTTTATTTTTATGTCCTGTTCCCTGCTGTGAACAAAAAAAAGAAAAGAAAAAAAAAAAGAAAAGAAAAGAAGCAAAAAAAAAAAAAAAAAAAGAAAGAAGAAAAGAAAGCAAAAAAAAGAAAAGGACCAAAATCCTTTAGAATGACCCAAAATATTTTTTGCCAATTCTTAGCCTTGACCGGATCCTTCTAGAACTTGAATCAGGATTGACGATTCTTTGTTGCCCCACGTGCGATCATGCTCAAATGGCCTCCACACGAATTTGCCTTGAGCCCCATAACTCTTGAATGAGTTCGTTGAGTACTCTTTGAACTTCTTTGCTCGTGCTCTCGTAACCGGCCCAATTGGTACTGAATGAGAAATCCTTCGAAGCGGTGCCTTGATCTCCATCATTCCCCCTGCCTCTTGAAAAGGATGTTGCCCTCTCCAAATCATCGACCTACATCAAAAGGACTCAAATCAGTAAACGTTAAAGTGGCAACTTACATTGTTCTCACCAGGTAAATCTAGGCTTGTTAAGCGTTGTCATTTGATCGCTCGAGACTTTGAAAGGACCATCTCCTCTTTGGGGAGCAATTTGGAACGTCTTGTTTGCCCGGGATCTTTTCTTTTCTCATATGCAGCAAACCCAATCTCCGGTTCAAAACCAGCTATGCGACGTCCCTTGTTGGCTTGTGTGGCATATTGGCTCCGTTCTTCGCTCAAGTGTTGACTCTTGCTTTCTCATGAATCTGTTTCCAAAGTCAGCTTTCTTTTTGCCAATCTAAATTAACGTGCTCCGGTTCAAAGGTAAAGGAGATAAATCCAATGGGAGTTAAAGGATAACCCATACACAATTTCAAATGGCAAAAATTTGTGTAGGCAGAATGAATAGCTCTATTTATGGCAAACTCAAACTGTGGTAAACATATTTCCGGTATGTTTTGATGTTCTTTCTAATAATTGCCCTCAACTGAGTAGACCAAAGTCCGTATTTACTAACTTCAGTTTGAACCATCAGTTTGGTGGATGACCAAGTAGGTGGAAACCAAATAGCTTAGTACCAGCTTAGCACCCACAAAGTTTCCAAAAAAAGATCAAGAACTTAGCATCCTTATCCGAAACAATGTCCTAGGCAATGCCATGTAATCTCCACAATCTCTCTAAAAACAAATCAGCAAACATGCGATAGCGTCATCCATTTTTGTGACATTGGGAATAAAATGTGCCATTTTAGAAAATCTATCCACAACCACAAAAATTGAATCACTTCCACGGTTTAGGTCCTAGGCAATCCTGGACACAAAAATCCATTGAAAATATCAATCCAAGGCTCACTGGAATTGGTAAAGCGAGGTATAACAAACCGTTTGGGCATGCACTTTGGATTTAGCTTGCCTACATGTGCCACATCTACCATAAATCCGTTCGAGCATCTCGTTTCATGTGAGGCCAATAGGAAGTGTTTCCTGCCAAAATAGCTAAAGTCTTTGGCAACTCCAAAAATGTCCCATTTAAATCCCCCCACCATGTGATTCCTGCACTAATAACTCGCCTCATAGAACAATTAGAGGCCACGCATAGCTTTATTTCTCGAAATAGGAATCCATCCAAGCCTAAAAGAATTACCAGATGTAATTTTCTCACAGCTCGATATTTCTTCACAAAATTCGGTGGTCTTCAGCATATAATTCTTTAAATGTGTTCAAAACCAATGCAATTTGCATCAAGTGTGGGAGAGCTAAGGCATGACTGCCGAGAAGAAGGTATCCGGCGACTACGATTCTCCTTACCTTGCTTGTATCGATGACGTATGCGAAACGTCTCTAATGAAACTCCCACCCATCGTGCATAGCCTTTTGTTTAGCTTGTGGTTGGGCCCTTCAAGTGGTTTCAAGGACTGCATGATCCGCGTGTGAATGCACGAACTCCTTTAGGCCATAGGTAGTTGCCTGCCACGTCTCTAAAGGCCCGAACCAATGCAAACAACATCGTTGTCTTAAGTTGGGGTATTTTTAAGGCGTGCCCGCTGACTTTCTCAGCTGAAGTAATGGTTTGTCCTTCTGTGCATAAGAACGCGCGCCTATACCAAGTACCGAAGCATTCAACATTCAATTTCAAACCATTTTAGAAAAGTAGGTAAAGATAACAAAGGTGCATTAGTTAGCTTCTCTTTGATTAATTGAAATGCCTTTTCTTGTTCTTCCCCCCCATTGAAATTCAAACGTTCTTCTTGATCACTTTCGGTAAGCGGTGCGGCTAAGCTAGGTGTGGAAAAACTCCGTTTGAATAAAAGTCAAAGAATGAAACGCCAACTGGAAAAATCCCGATAAGTTCGAGTAGTTCCTCGCAGAACCAAAGAGAATAAACCTCACAAGTTTTATGAATAATCAATGTCTGCGTTTTTCATTGCTTATGCACCTATTTAAAGGGCTGAACATTACAAGAAAAAAACCCTAACATAGAAAACCTGATGCAAACCAAGGAGCTGGACATGCTGATCATACACATGGGAATGAAGCTGAATTTGCACAAGACCGTTTGTCACTTCCTAGTGGCCCAATTACAAGACTTAGAGCTAAACGTTTCAAGGAAGCACTAAATGGACTAATCCAAGAGAAGTGCGCTGATTCTAAAAAGACCAAGATGGGCTCAAATAATAATCAAGGCTTAGTTCATGTCATCAAAGCAATTGAAGAAGCCAATTAGCATGCAAAAACGTGACCAGCATGGTTTGACCATTAAAGGGTGTGAAGTGTTGAGTTTCAAGGATATTAAATAGGGGAATGTACTTGGTCTTGGCTGGGTATGTTAAATACATTGAATTTATTCTTTAGTCATTTGTGGCTGCCTTTAGAAGTGCAAAAGACCTAAAAAAACCTAGGGACTTGTTTATGTTGATGTTTGTGTTGCTTTTAAAGCTATAGTTATGAATTTGCCTATTCTTGGAGGGTTATTCCAAGTATATATAGGGGCATTACGAATTTTGAAGGAATAGATTGTTTTTTTCAGAAAATTAATATGCATGTGAGGTCTTGTGTTCCTCTTCGTTCTTAAAAGAACTCTTTGAACTTATCAAGTTAATCTTGTGGCGTTCAAACAACCAAACTTATCACCTTGATTCTTGAGAGATTCTTAGGTTTCTTGGTGTGGCGTTCAATCCTTCGTAGTCTTGGTTTCTCATCTAGTTGGGTGACGGGTCAAGGCTCAACAGATCTTGTCTACACGATCGTGGGGTTTAAACCATCATTGTTGTCGGGTTTCATCATTGTTGGTGAAGTTCATATCATTTGGTATCAGAGCTTTGGTTCTAAGGCAAGTATGACTATCTTTTATTTTCGTTTTTTATTTTTATTTCCTGTTCCCTGCTGTGAACAAAAAAAAGAAAAGAAAAGAAAGCAAAAAAAAAAAGGAAAAGAAAAGGTACACGATTCCAGTAAGAAAATTTCTTCCTTTCAATCTTGTTTCTCACCTTATTCAAGTTCTTGACCTTTTTGATGAGTTTTGGTTGTTTCTCATGTTTGAATTGCTAATGGATTATTTTGAATTAGTTTCTTGAAGTTCGATTAAGAACTAAGAAGACACAAAAGAGTGAAAAAAAGGCAAGAGTGTGTGAGACCATAAGATGGTAAAAGCTGTTTAAAGTGAAAACACGAGTGCAAGTGTATCAATTCTTGAGTGAAACACGTGAGGGAGTGCTTGTGAGAATTCTAACCTTGTTTTGCAGATTCTAAAGATGTCCAATAATCAAGAAGAAGACACAACCAAAGAATCTCGACAACCCGTAGCTCCGAACCTCCAAATGCAAGCTTTGTTAGGGGAGATGAGGCGTATGTTGAGGGTTGAATTAGAACCTATTCACGAGAGGTTGGACAGGGTAGAAGTAGGAACCCCTAGGGGACAGCAACAAGACAATCCCAATAAGCAGCAACGTGGGCATGTTCCGTGGCGGAATGTTGAGGAAGAGGCGGAGTCGGAGGAGTTTGATGAGCCATATTTGAACCGGAGCAGGTTTGAGCGTGGGTATGGGAATAGAGAAGCTAGGATGGGTAGGCCTAGGAGGGATAATGATTTAGGAAATATAAAGATTAAAATCCCATCTTTTCAAGGTAAAAATGATCCTGAAGCTTATTTGGAGTGGGAAACTAAAATGGAGATGGTGTTTGATTGTCACAATTATTCGGAGATGAAGAAGGTTAAGTTTGCTGCAATTGAATTCACCGATTATACCATTGTTTGGTGGGATCAATTACTGATTAAAAGGAGAAGGAATAGAGAGCCACCCGTGGACACTTGGGAGGAGATGAAAATGCTTATGAGGAAGCGTTTTGTACCCAGCCAATATTATAGGGGATTGAATCAAAAGTAGCAAAGGTTAATTCAAGGTTCAAAGAGTGTGGTTGAGTATTACAAGGAGATGGAGGTAGCTATGATCCGGGCTAATGTAGAAGAGGACTGGGAAGCAACCATGGCTAGGTTTTTGCACGGTTTAAATCGTGAGATTGCGGATATAGTCGAGTTGCAGCACTATGTTGAGTTGACGGATATGGTGCATAAAGCCATAAAGGTGGAGGAACAATTCAAACGGAAGGGATTGGCTAGTAGGAGGGGACCCCTATGGCTACACCCAGCCCGTGGAAGACAGCTCCAAAAAGGGACGAGCAGCTACAAAATGCCCAAAATTTGAACTCTCTAAGAATGCCAACCATCGACCGCCACTACTTCAGGTAACACCGAGACTTCTACTTCTAAAACACGTGATATTAAGTGTTTTAAATGTCAGGGGCGGGGACACATAGCCAGCCAGTGTGTAAAAAAAGGGTGATGGTCATAAACGCCCAAGGAGAGCTTGAGTCGGAGAATGAGGAAAGAGTAGATGATGATGACATGCCACCTTTGGAGGATGCCGATGATGAGCAAAATGCTGTGGTTGGAGATTTATTGGTAAAGGCGAGTTCTCAATGTGCAGGTTAAGGAGAAGAAGTAACCAAAGGGAGAACTTGTTTCATACTCGGTGCTTTGTAAATAAACAAGTTTGCAGTGTCATTTTGATGGAGGGAGTTGCACAACGTAGCCAGCACTATTTGGTGGAGAAATTGGCCTTAACCACCTTGAAACATCCTCACCCTTACCGGCTTCAGTGGCTGAATGAATGTGGCGAAATCAAGGTGACACGGCAAGTGTTGGGCATTATCCATTGGCAAATATGAGGATGAGGTGCTTTGTGATGTGGTTCCTATGCATGCATGCCATTTATTGTTGGGAGGACCATGGCAGTATGATCGAGGTTACGCATGATGGATTCACAAATAGGTATTCTTTCCACTCTTAATAGGCAACCTATTACTCTTGTGCCATTAACTCCAAAACAGGTCATGGAGGACCAACTAAAGTTACAAAGATCAAATGAAAAAAAGAAAGAAAAAGAAAGGAGGCTGAAATGAGAAAAAGAGTTTAAAAAAAAAGAGAGAAAAAACATTGATCAGAGTGAAAAAGAAGAGAGAGGATTTCAGCCATAGTGAGAGCAAGAGAGGAAAAATTCAATTACATTGCAAAAAAAAGTGAGATCAAGAGAGCATTATTTTCACACCAGCCCCTTATTGTACTCATGTACAAGGAGGCTCTTTTATGTACTAATGATCTCGTCGGTGCTTTGCCGAGCGATATTGTTTTCTCTTTTGCAAGAGTTTGAAGATGTCCTTCCGAAGAGGTAACTTATGGCTTACCTCCAATCCGAGGGATTGAACATCAAATTGATTTCATACCTGGTGCATCAATTCCAAACCGACCTGCTTATAGGAGCAATCCCGAGGAGACCAAGGAACTTCAGAGGCAAGTAGGTGAATTATTGGAGAAGGGGTATGTGCGTGAAGCATGAGTCCTTGTGAGTATGAACCGCAGAATAGAAACCGTTGAACCCACAATCAATTTGAACTCACCCAAGAAAGCCAAACTAAGTCAATTTGAAACCCACATCAATTTGAGAAACCGTTTCAAGAACCTAGTTATATTAAAATCTGACCCGTTGAAATCCGTCTCAAGACCCAAATTACGAGGAAGAAACGCCACAAGATTGTTGATTTACCTTTGATAAGTTCAAAAGTTCAATCAAGACAAGAGGTGAAAACTCACTCACAATAAAAATCAAAATAAGTCTATGTCTTATGTGTGGCGTATTAAGATGTTTAAATATACCCTACAAAAAATAACCCTAGGCTAAAATAAGGCCCCTTTCCCAAAATACCCTCAAGTGGAACAATTAACTGTCTTTTGAAACCCTAATTAATTAAAAACATAAAGAAATATATGGGTCAAACATCTCCAAGCCCATTTATCTAAACTATAATAAAGCTTTAATAACATAGGCCCTATTTTTAAGTCAAGTCTTCCCAGCTTTGATCAATGGATCAAGACTGGGTTCTCTTTCTTCAAGCCACTTGTTGAGTGTGGGCTCTTTACTAGCTTTCATCCCAAGTGGATTGCACTAATCTTGCATTGCTTCCCTGATCTTCTTGGCTCTTGGTCTTGTAATTGGCCCCATTGGAATTTGCAAAAGGATCTTTAAGAGTAGGCCCACCTTGGTTCTCAATCATTCCTCCTCTCTCAAAGGATTCGATCCTCGAATCTTCACCTACATCCAAAGGGAGAAAGATCAGAAACATTGAAGGTAGCAGAAACATTATACTCACCATAGAAGATCACTTTATATGCATTGTCATTAATTTTCTCAAGAAATTTGGAAAGGGTCCTCTCCTCGAGGGATGCAACTTAGTCTTTGCCTATGGGCCTAGGAATCCTTTCTTTGCGCATATGAACCCACACCAATCTCTGGTTCAAAGATTGACACGCCTTCGCCCTTTTAATGGCTTTGGGAAGCAACCTGTCATTCTTGTGGGCAATTTGAAAGTCGTACTGATGGGAACCAAGGTGGGTCCTTACTTTTAAAGATCCTTTGCAATCTCCAGATGGGCCAATTACAGAACAAGAGCCAAGAAGATCAGGGAAGCAATGCAAGGATCTAGTGGCAATCCACTTGGGATGAAGCTAGCAAGAGCCAACACTCAAGATGGGCTTGAAAGATAAGAGGAACCAGTCTTGATCCACTTGTCCAAAGCTGTGGAGACTTGAGCTTAAAAAGGGCCTATGTGTTATTTAAAGGCTTTTATTTTTATTAGTTAGAACTAAATGGGCTTGAGGATGTTTTGGAACCATATATTTCTTATGTTTAATTAATTAGGGTTTTCAAAAGAACATTAAATTGTTCTCACTTGAGGGTATTTTTGGGTAAGGGGCCTATTTGTTGGCTAAGGGTATTTTTTGTAGGGAGTA
>FXXK01003380.1:0-19593 GCA_900184695.1 Betula pendula | reverse complement strand
ATTTCCTGTTTTGAGGGGATGGACCAAATATAATTGTTTTTTTTTTTTCTGGAGAAATAGAACAATCAAATAAATTCAGCATGCCATAAGTAATAATAGGATTTGACATTGACAAGGAGAACAAAAATGTATAATGATTGGTAAAGCAACTTCCAATAATTGTTCTATCAGAAATCCATGCTCCAGTTGGTAGTTTGAGGAAATCAATAGCATTTCTTCTTCTCTTGATCAGAGTAGAAGTATGTAAGAATTTTTTATTCAGATCCTTGCAAATGAGCTAAGTCCCTCTAGATTTATTTCTTCAAATAAATTCTTCTTGTAAAAGAAGATCATCCAATTCTTGTTTGAGAAGAAATTCATCCTGAAAAGACTATGGGGAGTTCCTGGATTGTTGAACCACATTAAGCTGTTGATTAATAAATTCAATCTTCTGTTGAATATTGCCAAAGTGCAAATTGTTCCAAATTTTAAGTGCAGCTTTTGTAAACTTTAGCTTCCTAGTTAAGGAATATGCAGGAAAACCAATAACTAAGGGAGCCCAAGCTGAAGAAATAACATTCCTACAAGAAGGATCCTTCGTCCAAAATTCTTCAAATCTAAAAGGTCGCAGAAGGTAGAAATTGGACGTAGATGTCTTCGGTTGAATTATGATCCGAGGCATGAGCAGGAAGATGACGAAATAGAGAAAGTTGGAAATAGGTGAATCCACTGAGTGGAGGCAAGTCCTCTATCCAATCTTTCATTGATAAGAATCTACCTTCTCTATTATTCTCCCTAAGTGCAGGGATTACTAGAAACCCCAAATCGACCATGCCAAAAATATTCAAGAAATTAAGAAATAAATCATTAGAAGAACATGCATACGTGCGACCACCAAATTTTTCAGATTGATTTAGAATTGTGTTGAAATCGGCATACACACCAAGGCCCAACATAATTTTCACAACTTTCGACATTATATCTCAAAATTCTAGATTATTTTTTAGGGTAGTGGGGACCATTATATACAAGACAATAAAACTTGAAAAACCATATGCTTGTAGAGGATTAGAGATGCCCCCTTAAGATGGGATTAAAGGGCTAGCAATAAGATGAAGCAACCTGGCCTACAGTTGCTTTGAGTCCTCTGAGAGCTGCTATAGAGAAGTTCGTCATCTCCATTGAGTGAGCTTCGATTTTTTCAGAGAGGCTAATGTGACTTCTTCATCAATAAAACTAGTCATTTTCATGACTTTGAAACTTGGTGGGAATATATGGAGAAGAAAGGGGAGGGGGGGAGGTGTTGGTGGTGGAAGAGATGAGACAATAGGGAGGGGAGGGGATGAATGACAGCTTGTTAAATGGGGATTTTTGGGGAAGTATGGATGAAAACGTGATAATTTAGAGGGGGTGGAAGAGTGGTTAAATGGGTTTTAGTTGGGGATTGAGCCCATCAAGCTAGGAATTCTTTAAAATGGGCTAGGAGGTGATGTGAATTTTATAGATCAATTATAAAAAGATCATTCGCAATAGGACGAATCCTTTATAGGATAGAGCTATTTTTGAGGGTATCGAACCTCAAGGACTGTTCTTAGATGGATGTTTATCGAATACTTAAAATTAATTTCTAATCTAATTCAGGAAGATAATTGGTTGTTTTAAAAACTAAATTAAAGCTAAAACACGTGATGAAATTCAAGGAAATAAACATAGGGATTGAATCCACCACAAACCTCATTCCAATGATCATTCGTACTCATGTGGGATTCTCAGTATACACATGATATGATGCGCGTATGATTGTCAATCATACGACTGCATCGACAAGAAAACACTTTTGTTTTGGAGAAAATGATAAATCATCTTAGGTTAATACGGATTAATCACTTAAACACTATTTGTGATATGATCTATACTCCCTAGCATGACCTATACAATCCCTAAACAGCATACATATCACCAAGAATCAAGAATAACCCATCCTGGGGTGCATGAATCATCTACCCAAATTAAGTTAAGCTAAGATGTAGCATGATTTATGAATCCTAAGTATGATCTATCAAGCTTCTTGAATGAATGCCAATTAATACCATTGCCTAGCTATCATCCTCATAATCACAGAAACGAAAGATGTTGAATTCATTCAAGACAAGAGACTATCTTATGGACAAGATGAAAAATAATCAAGAATGAGTATTATCATTAAAGAACAATTTACAAATGGTTTTGCAAATCCCTAAGCTAAACAATCATCATGTATACTCTGAAAATCCCAGCAATGAATACAAATTACATCATGAAACTTGGAGAGGGTTTCATCAATTCCCTACGAAGAAGAGATTAGCCACTCATAGAGGAGTTGAAATTCTCTATTGGATTAGAGAAAGACATCTTCTGGAGTGTTCTTCAGCCTCTGGACAACTTTTTCAATAAACTCAGATGATCCCTTTTTTCTACTGCCCACGACCTACCTCCCCTCTACCTGATCCAAAAAATCATCTCATATATCAATCCCTCAACCTCACTCTAAAATCCCCNGAAATTTGGAGAGGGTTTCATCAATTCCCTACGAAGAAGAGATTAGCCACTCATAGAGGAGTTGAAATTCTCTATTGGATTAGAGAAAGACATCTCCTGGAGTGTTCTTCAGCCTCTGGACAGATTTTACAATAAACTCAGATGATCCCTCTTTGCTACTGCCCACGACCTACCTCCCCTCTACTGATCCAAAAATCATCTCATATATCAATCCCTCAACTCACTCTAAAATCCCTCTTTTCAAGGGATTCTCTCACCTCCAATCTCTCATTCTCAGTAAAATCGAGTCAACACTTATTTGGAGGGATCCCTGAGCTGTTCTCGCACTGATCAAGTCTTCTATAAATCTTTCTTCCTCCAAATCTGGCACAGATCACACTTCAGACTCTGACGGGATCTTTTTAGCTTGAGCCAAGTTAGGATTTCGCTCGAGCTATGTTGAGTGTATATCGCTCGAGCCATGTGAAGAGATCGCTCGAGCCAAGTGAAGTTTATATAGCTCGAGCCATGTGAAGAGATCGTTCGAGCCAAGTGATGAAGTTAGCATTTATTGAGAAAATCCATGATGTAGAGTGCAGCTTTACCATAAGACCTGAAAACACTAACAAACACAAAAACACGACAAAATATTATATTACAAAAATAGCCAAGGTTTAACAAATGCAAGTTAAGGGGCTTGAATGCATAACATTCAAGGCTTATCAGGAGGTCAATATCAGTTGGGGGATTCGAAATTTCTTGGATATGAATGATTATAGAATCCATATGCGGTGGAGGTCTATAACCAAAAAAGCAAGGATAAGGAAAATTAACTTCATTAATGAGAGGATATGGGCCAGTTGGGTAAATTGATTTCATTAGTATAAGTGGGGATTTTCCTTTATCTATGAGAGAGGGTTTTGTCGGATTTAGTATGGTATTTTTACCTGAGCATGTGGATATGGACAAAGGAGAACCATCCAAAGAAAGTAGTGGCTGCATCAATGCAACATGGAAATGAGTCGAAGCTTGCGTGTTGAAGTAATTCCCCTCATGATGACCCAATGCCACATGGCCAACTAGCTGGGGTTTTGTACGACTTGACACTAGCTGAAGGAAAGTTGACTCACTGCCATGGGAGGTCTCCACCGGCTCTGAATATCAAGAATGCACAGGGCCTTCCGACAAGATACCAGACTCTGTATCTTCCATTTGTGCTGCTGAAACCAAACGTAGAGTAGAGGAGAATGAAGCTATGAGAGAAATACCGTATTTTTCATGTGGGATAGACAGAGGTGGAGCTAGAAAGCTATTTTTCTTATGGCCAATAAGGCCACAGAGGGTGCAGTAGTTGATATTCTTTCATATTTAAAGCTTACCTAAAGTGGCTTGTTTCCAGGATGACGAATGTGGAAACTAGAACCAAAGGGACTTGAGTGTTCAGTTCAACTTTAAACCGGAGATGTTATCGACATATTTGACCAGAAATTGCACAGTTTCTACTTCCAAGAGGGTTGTAATGCCCCGGCAAAATCATTTAACTTGTAAATGACTTAGCGGTTCGTCTCCCAGCTTTAACCTATCCTCCAAGTTAAAACTCAGTGATCATACACTCTCAAAGGAATGAGAGTCTATAGCGAAAGACTTTTCACTTATAAAGAGCAGAGATAACAACTAATACCCACAAGGAAAAAATATCAGAATAGCACAAAAAAACATAACCATAATATCACAAATAACATAAGTTCTGATGTCTCCAAAATAAGGTCAAAAGACCAATTATTGAAATAATATAGAGATTACATCTTAGGTTCTAAACATAATAACAACACAAAATCAATTGTCCTCCAACTCGAGGTACATCTCGTAAATCATGTTGATCATATCATAGCATCGATCACCTTTTCCAAACCAAATTCTCGCTAGTCACACCAGCTCCAAATGGTCAAATATCACCCGGAGGATATCCTCTAGACGAACCAAGTGCATCCCATACATCACCATCTCCGAATGATCTAACAAGTTGCAGTGATTATAGGTGGAAAAGATATAAGAGTAAGTCTATGACTTAGTAAGTAATAATACACATGTTATACACATTATCATTTGTGAACTCAGTTTATAAAGCACAAGCATTGTTATTCTCAGTTTGTAGCATAAACATGTTATGATGCAATATATTTATAATACATAATATAAGCAGAAACTTGTGATATATTAACAATATGGTCTACCTGAGATATTACCCTCTCTCAACAGGGTTAGTGCGTCCAAAAGGACTTCTGGTACAATTCTGGTGTCCTGAACATTACACAAACATAACATCTTATACTAACAGTCTGACCAAGTCTGACTTCGGGTGGCTCACACTGACTAGCAAAGCCGTAACTGATGACCCAAGCAAAAAATGGTGTGCTACCACAAACTTAACCATTGAATCCAAGGTCCTCTTTATAAATAAAACTCTTTGATCATAGAATCAACCTGTAATAATAATATGCCCATGGCCATTATTCCGTTACAAGACAGTACAATCATGTTATACAATGCACATTAATCTTTGTGTCTTTTATATGCATGCTCTTCACAACTCATCATTTCATTATCTTTGTTAATCAGAACCATTTTCATAAATGAAGTTCACAGTTGAGAATAAATAGGCATTTCATGAGAGTTGTAAACATGCAGGTTTTGTACATCAAAATAATCATGCTATGTATAAAAGTATAAAATAACAAGTATCTATGTGAATTTTTACTCACTTGTGTCGTAGGGGTCAATCAAGTAATCTTCGACAGACTCTCCAACTTCCAAATCTAAGAAAAGATATTACCGTTAGTCTTATGCTTTGAATTAAACAAATCATAGGCCTCTAATAACCCAAAAGGACATTCTGTCCGAGCATCGAACATTTGATCAGGAGAGTCAAACGTTCAACACTTGCACATCAAATGTTTGATGAGATCCAGAAACTCATTCTAGGCCACATCTAGGTCCTTTCTGGTTTCTACCTCCTCCTAAGATCTCCTAAAGGTTTAAACAGAGAAAATAAGGGGTCTCATACTCCAAAAATAGGATTTGAGATATCAAACTCCTTAAACCACCTCAAAAAATCTAAACCTACAAAAACAACTAAAACTTCAAATGATCAATCTTAAGCTAAACAACTCAGAACCTAAAATATAACAACAACTAAACAAGATAACAATAAGCAAATAACAACAAGGAAACAAACTAAGTAAGGATGAGTACCTCTTCAAGCCAAAACTCTTCTCTTGCTCCAAACACTCTCCTTCACACACTCACAAGGCTCTCTGATCTCCCAAACTCGAGTGAACAGTGCAACGAGTGGTAGGGGATGTATTTATAGAGTTCAAACGTCTGGTTAAGGACTGTTAAATTTTTAGGTTCATCGAACGTTCTATGTACGACATCGAATGTTTGATGTACTATTACCCAACAATCCTAGGGTTTCCACTGAACATTTGAGAAAATCATCGAANCGTTTGATAAAAGCACATCGAACTTTCTATAAAAGCATCGAACGTTTGATACTGTCTGACATGCACATTGATTGAAAGTTTTCATGTGAATTAGTGCATCGAGACATGTATCAAACATTTGATTCTCACCATCGAACGTTTTATGAGCACACCAAACGTTCTATAGAATCCTTCAAATATTCCATGACGTCCAAAGCTCAAAAATAAACCCTAAAACTTGACAAATCTTTGGGGCATTACAAGGGTATCCAGAACTTCTCTAATTCTAATAGCATTTTTGGATGGTCATATTTTGCATAGGGAGCCCATGGACTTGAATCCAAAATGGACAAAGGTAGAGCTCAGTCTCCTCAATGGCTAAGTCAGGGGGACCATGGTTGGAGCAAGAGTAATGAACCACGAATATTCCATGGCCCGTGTTGTAGAATACAATCAACATGATTTTGTTTAAGGACAGCAAATAGAAACTTATTTGGTACTAGAAATTCAACAGCTAGAGGGGCAGCAAAGTTTCAAGCTGCTGCTAGGGTAGCATGGACCAATTGGGTGTGTTGAGGTTTAAGAGTAATCAACTTACTGATAAGTGCATAGACCACCTGATTTGGAGAAGCATCCTCAATAACATTCAACTGATCTGGAAAGTCTCATCCTAAGGCTTCAATTTCTTCAATAAGGGCTTGAAGAGTAGCTTGAGAGGGTTCCATGTGGACAAGATAGATTAACATGTGGATGATAGAAAACCAGACGAAGCTAAGCAATATTATGGAGATAATAAAAGAAGATTCAATTCGGAGATTCAGGGAAACAGAAAGACAATGGTCTTTGGTGGGTTCTAACCACTAAGGAAAGAAAGAGAGAGCTCAAACAGAGAGCGAGTTTGAAAAGGCAGTTGATTAAGAGAGATCTTAAACCAATATAAAAAGAGCCTATTAACCCTTGAATAGTAAATTGTTCTTTGATGATGAAAGACTGTTTTGATCTTCATGAAGGCTAAGGATTTTGAGATTTGTCTAGGCATTTTTGTCTTTGATTTATGTTAATTACCATTTTGTTCTTTTTGAATTGTGAATAGTTGAATATTTTTTTGGGTCTTTTGTTGTCTTTTCGTTCATTAGATATACAGTTCTTTTTCTTGTCCCTGTATAATTACCATGATACACTTACTAAATTCTAAAGGGAAAAAGAATTGTTTGGGTGTTTTGCCTTTTTGACAGGAGCATAATTGTTGAAGAAAGATTGCTTGTGACAGTAGCGTCTCCTTCAGTCACTACTAAGACAGAGAGAGTATGCTCACAAAAAAAAAAAAAAAAACTCTACCTAACCAAATTTCCTTTTACGATAGCGAGATTTTCTTTTTTGTGAGAGAGGAAGAATAAGTGAGACAGAGGGGCTTTTGAGTCATTCCGTAGATATACAGTTGATTTAGATTTCTTTTTCGACAGAGTGCTTCTCTTGCTACTGTCCCAATGATATATTCTATATTTTCTTCGATTTTTTTATCAAAAACCCACTCTTTCTTCAGAGAGATGCAGCAGAGATAAGGATATGAATCTACCAACTCTATCTCACACGCACCTGTATTTTCGACCAAAAATCGGTTTCTTTGGTCACTGAAGACAGACCAAAATTTTGATTTTCATACTTTCTATCTTTGAGAAGCAGTTGTTCTTAACGAGCTCTCTCCACTGTAAGGTATTTTTCTCTCTATATTCTTTGTTATATTCTAATTTTATTGATTTTTTTTTTTTTGTAAATGTTTTTCCTTGCTCCTTTGATTGGTGGTTGAGAAAATGGAAGACAATGAAATTTTTGGATTTTGTTTCTATGGACAATAATTGAACTAAACTGTATATAGAGAAAAATTTAAAAAAAGTTTTATTTTTGTTTCTTTAAAGAAAATAATTTTCTTTTGCTCTTTTTTAGGGTTGCTGAGAAATGGATCAGAAAGTGAAAGAAAAACGATAAATTTTTGTTTCTTCAGGAATAATTGAACTACTATGTTTACAAAGAGAGGGCATTGTGAAAGAATTTTTTTTTTTTTTCATAAAAAAAGAAAATTTGCTTTACTTTTTATTTGTGGTTATGAAAACGGTGAAAATAGAAATAAAATTTTTTTTTTTTTGTTTTGTTTTTACAAGTGTGATTGAACTAAAGTGAAAATAGGGTAGGGTTTGAAGATAGACTTTTTCTTTTCTTTTTTTATTTTTGTAAGAAAGAAAAAAAAAGTTTTATTCTCCTATGAATGGTTGAGAAATGGATGAAAATGAAAGGAAAGAGAAGTTATGAGCTTTGTTTCTACAAATGAGCATTGAATTAAACTGTAAACCAAGCAGGGATTTAAGAATTTTTTTTTTCAAAGGAATAAAATTTTTGTTATTGTTTTTCTTGTTTTTCATTCTTCATTCAAAGTGTCGCTTGTGACTTTAATTTTCTATATATATTGTTTTTTCTTTGAAGTCTTCGGTACTTTAAAATGACTCTTTTTTATCATTAGTTTGATTATAGGAAAACTGGAGAGAGAAGATAGAGTTAAAACATTCATAAAGAGAGAGAAAGAGAGAGAGAGAGTTGAAAACATTCATAAAAAATGCTCAAATATGATCCACACTTGACAAAGTTGGAAAGTTCATGAACCTTAAAGACACCATAAGAGCCCATAAGGAAAAAAGCCAAGGAGAAAGTAGTCGTCAAGACAAGAAAAGGAAGGAGCCTAGACCAGCAACACCTAACGCAAGATACAAGCCGAGAAAGATTGATGAGTAACCCACGCCCCTACAAAGAAAGCCCCGACCACCCACTGATCGGTTTGTGGGTTTCACGCCACTCAACACGGTAATGATTATTCTGAAGCTCGAACATGATAGACCACATAATATAGAGGATAATGATGTAATTAAATTAGATACTCAAGGATAAAAGGTAGTGAATTAAAGTGACAATTTATTGACTTTGATTCAACTGCGAAATATTCCATGGTAAGGTAATATGTATTAAATAATTAAGTCACAGATACAAATTGATTAAATTCAAAAATACAAATTAGAGTACAGTCACATTTGTTTAGTATAATCAATTGTGATTAATAGTAACCTATGACAAGTCATGGATGACAAGTGTTACAGGACTACTAGAGCTAATTGTCATTTTTCCTTTAGGTTCCTATTTGAGCTGATATAATTTGACTATTTAGTTTTGAATTTCAATTGTTTATTTAAGACTTGTTTTATTTTATAAAATTTGGGCCAATAAATTTAATTCTTACGTGGCTTGTTATTTAGAGTTGTTTAGGCTTAGGAATTTAATTCCTAAAGGCTTTTGCAATTAAAAGAGCTTTGGCTCAGGGATTTAATTCCTAAAGGCTTAAGCAGTTAAAAGAGTATTGGTCTAATGAGCTGAAACTCAAGCCCAAGCATTGGGCTTCAAGTAAAAGGACTAGGGCTAAACCTAGCCCTAGGTGGCGCATATCGTTGTTATACAACAATTCTAGAATGCTCTTTTCCTACCTCTCCAAGTAATCAGAAGTTTATAAATAGAGGATCCTAGAGAAGCATAAATAAAAAAATAAAATAAAAAGTTGTGAAAAATATACAGTGAAAGAGAGAGAAAAACTTTTTCTAAGTTTATTGTCTCAGTTTATGCTTCTAGCTGTTTCTCAAGAAACTGATAATAGTTCGTGAATTCACACTAACAGTCATATTCAGTCATCAAAGAGAAAACCTGAAGTTTCAAACAATTTCTCAAGAACAAGTGCTAGCCATGTTCATCATCAACATGCAAGAAGAAAAACAAGAAAAATCAAATAGCCCAATATGCCTAGTAGAGGCCAAAAATCCATGTAAGTAACATATACTTGTGTATTATTTGTATAATCTAGCCTTGTTTATCTTGAAGAAAAAGTTTACTGAGATTATTTTTCGTTGTGTATATTCTTTATATGCATGATCCCAATAATTGGGCTATGCACTACGTGTTAAGTTTCAAAGAAGAATGGAGTGACTGTTATTGGTTTGATGAGTATTACAACACCAAATACATTGACTACCATACAGTGGATAATGTCGCTAATGACATTCCAAAAAGATATCATCCATTTCCATGGGATATGGATATTGACAATGTGGGGGACGAGTACATGGAGGAACTTGGTGACTTTGGAGAGTTCGAGGAAGACTTTGAAGATGAGATTCCATCGATTTTAGAAAATGGCTAGGACGAGATCCCACATGAGCCTATAGAGCATCAGTTTGACAATCCTCCTGAGGATTAGGTAACACATACCTTATCCTTATATCTTATGCGATTTACTTTAATGACATGCATATGTTAGGCTTAAATTTCGATAACGAAATTTTTATAAGGAGTGAAGGATGTAATGCTAAAAAAAAAAAAAAAAAAAAAAACATAAAATAATGTAAAAGTATGAATTAAATGTGTATTGTATTTCATTTAGAAGTTTAAAATTGAATTATTAATACAAAATTGAAGTACAGATTGACCCGTTAGACCTTGGGCCAAAGTGACATAAGTGAGCATAAAACTTAGGAAATATTAAAGATCATAAAGACCCATCCGGACTAGTAAGGGTTTAGTTTGAACGAAGCTAAGGTACACGTGGAAGAGAAATTATCTAAGTCACGTTTGGACCATTAAGGTTCCGTCCAGACTAGAAGAAAAACTTGGAGACCAAGTTTAGCTTAGTCACGTCCAAACCTAAGATGGGTTCATTCGGACATCAAATTTGGGGATCAAGTTTTGACAACAAGTCACATTCGGACCTAAGAGTGTACCGTCTGGACGCCAATGGATTAAGTGGACCCTAGAGTGCCACATGGTGATTTGACAAGACAAAGAGAAAAGTTAGTGTGCTGACTATATTTTCATCCGAACAAGAAGGATTCAAGTTTGGACATCCTAGGATCGACACATGTCACAAATTGGCTAGAGCGATGTGCTCCTTCTAATGAGTCACGTTCGGACGAGCTACGATTACTGTCCGGACGAGATTGAATAGTGGACATTCCCTTTAGCTATAAATAGCTATAAATAGGACCCGAACTTGAGAGGACAAATCTCCCTTTAGCTATAAGTTTCAGTTTAAACTCTTTTAAGAGTGTTCTTGAGTAGCAAATTGTCACAAAGAAGAAATCTCGATCTTGAAGTCTAAAGTTGTCAATTAGAAGCGGAGTTTCTGGGGTATAATCTCTAAAACCCTAGATTACATTTCCATTCGTCTACCGAAAAAGAGTTCGATTGGGCAGGAGCTACGGCAGATTTGTTAGAGCCCGAGGTTCCGGGCTAACCTAAATACCCTTACGAGCCATTCTGAATGGGGCAGGAGAAAAGTACAACGAACATGGGTTCTATGGGGCAACCAGCAAACGTCCAAGTTAATCATAGCCTAACAAAGAGGAAGGATGTGTAGAAAGTGATAAGCAGGAGGATGAACAATTGTCATTTAAGCGTCCTCGAAAGCCTAAAAACCCGGTTTTTTAAATACAAACCAACTAACGACCCAGATCTGTCCACGTGGTCCCGAGTAGTGACAACGACGCAACATGCCTTGCATAGCTGTCGAAAGTCCCTTACATTAAATAGATGAGCCATGATTCAGCACAGTCCAGGCTGAATAAACAGTGATTCAGCTTGGGTTGGATCAGGTTTTTTTTAAAAAAAAAAAAAAAAATTATTTTTTTAATCCTATGACCCACATAAATACTATTCATGTGTCTTGGGCTGAATGACTATTCATTCAGCCCAGGATGTTGTATATATTTACTCTAAATGGATTCCTACTGCCTGACTAGATAAACAAGTTTGACGTGAGAATGAGAGGCAAATGATACACCAATCATCCTAATTGCCTCGATATTCTCAACAATAAATCAGCCAACACCCTTAACCTGTTAGTAAGCACATAGCACTGCACAACACCTGACAAGTGGTTCCTACTTGCCAAAAAGAGATTCGATGCCACTACTCTGCTAGGATCATACCTCTACAACAAGTGGCACATGGTGAAAGACGTACTTCACTAGAGAACATAAATCAAGTGCAATGCGTACGTAAGGTTGCCCAATTAGCGGACAACACTTGGTTAAGGTCGTAAGAAGGGAAAATCATTCTACTTAAGAAAGGGAAGGCCACTCTAGGTACATACACATTCAAACCCTAATACTCTTGCATTCTCTCATTCTCATTGCAAGAAATCTCAAAGATAGAGAAACTCCTACTTACTTAAGCATTGGACATATACCCCACTAACAATCCCTACAAGCCCCAGTCCTACTTTTCATCTCTTTTGCAAGCATTTGTTGTATGAGGTTAGTCATGCGATCAACCGCATCAACATTATGAAACCATTTTTTTTTTCGTGTTGTCACTAGCATCTCCCTTCTTCTTTGCCGCCGCTATTACCTCCATCATCTTCACCACTCCTCCCATCACAATTATCACTATCTATAGTTTTTTATGAAATTTTGTTAATTTTAACTTAATAAATTTCAATCTGCATGCAGGAAAAATAGAATTTTATTTTCCCTCCCAAGCAATTTGAGCAAATAACAGAATGTAGCTCATTATATATATGTATGAAAGAAAATCTTTTTTTTTTCTTTTCTTTTCATGGAAGAAAACATCTTATCCAAACACAGACAAATGCTGGGTACGTAGATGGGGCCCACTATATACAAAAATTGATTCACTTATTATAGTTAAATGCTTGGACGACATTAATCTCATCCCAAATCGGCTTCTACTACTGTGTTAGCTTGGCACAGCGATAGAGGATCCCTAAATCGACGAAGAATCTTCTTCAGCGTGGCTTTCTTAACCCTCTAACACCGGTTGCTATGGGTCCAACCAAGGAAGCTCTAGGTTTGTCCCCTCCTCCACTTGTTCCTTTGGCTAGGGTCCATGGTGTAGTATTGAAGATTGGGTTGGCTTCAAGTAGGCCTTCTAGACTGGAGGTTTCATGGGGCATTGCAACTGAAGGGTGTCGAGTTTCTGATCTAAGACTCCTGTATATGATATCATCTAAACCCATGTAGCAGCTATATTCTAGACTGGAGGTTTCGTCGAGCATTTCAACTGAAGGGTGTCGATGTCGAGTTTCTGATCTGAGGCCCTTGTCTATGATGTCCTCTAAACCTGTGCAGCACTATAACTGTAAGTTGAGGGGTAGTAGGTTTTTTAAGATAGACGATAATCACTGAGGCAGTGTTGTCGTTCAATGCCTCGCCTGTCTCTTCTGGTGCAGTGACAGACTTAATCAATCCTTCTTCAGAGTTGGTGGATTGTGAAGAGGAGGACAAGGATTTCTTGGGTGTGGTAAACAGAGCTTGCTAAGGTGGGGATAGCGAGGGATTAGATGTCTCCTAAGAGATTACCCCCCATAAGGTAAATGGTAGAAGAGAGTTTCTAAATTTAGAATGTTCCATCAACTACAACACCAAGGTTATGTTTGATAAGCGGAATGGTTATTCCTTGGAATAAAATTTATTAAGAATGAAAGAAATAGCATGGATTAGATTTAGAATAGCCATCCCGATAACTATGAGAGAATACATATTCCTTCAATTAAAAAAATAACTATTCCCTCAATTGAATGAATAATCATTTCCTCATAGTCATAAGAATACTATTACAAGGCTAATCCATTCCACTTCTTTCATTCTTAATAAAAGCTATTCCAAGAAATAGCAATTCCACGTACCAAACATGTCCTAAGGGTATTTCAACTAGGCGAGGGTTTTGGGCTTTGCTGTTGTATGGATTTTGGGTTTGAGGGTTTGTCAAGTTTTGGGTTTAAGGGCTTGAATTTCCTGCTCATTTGAAGTCTCTTGTGTATACTGTCTGTGTACTTAAGGGTGCCTTACACTTTTTAATAAATTCTTATTTATCAAAAAAAAAAATCTCTGGTATCAAGAAAGAAAAATCTCAGATTTAACAAAAAAGATCAATTGAAAAAAAGAAAAAGAATAATTACAAAGTTGTATGCATCTTGCACATGACTCACCACAGCTACACTTGGTAATCAATTAGGTTTTTTAAGTCAAAAATTAGCTTTGCTCTACGTGTATTACATCAAAACGTAGTCACAAGACCTATACCTATCTCCTCTGCAAGCTCATCCCATACGGGAAGAAGTGTCAACACAACGAGGAAAATAGACGCCACAACAAATGCTTTCCTCCATGTTCCAACTTCTGTCACGTCATTTAAGCAAGGCTTTTCTGGAGTTCTCTGAAAATATATAATCAACAATTGATTACCAGAAAGGGATTTAGAACTTGTAAAACATGAAAAATTCACATCTTCACTTTTCTATTATTTCCTCGTTATTTATATACCTGACATATTAGCACATATAGTCCCCATGGAAGTGACAAAGGTCCACCAAGCTGAAATATGAAAAAACATAAGATGTCAATATGAAAATAATATATATTTCAAAGAAAGGAGCTATCAATGATGGCCCAGATCTGTTGAATTTCTTTTTCTTTTTGATAAGTAATTTTTGACCCCGGGAATAAAAAGAGGAAGGAGAAATTTGAACTAGTGACCTCCGCTTTATGAAGCGTGGTCTCCAATCAATTGAGCTACCTTTTTGGGTCGACCCAAATATGTTAGAGTTTGAGACATACAAAAACAGAAACCATGATATTTAGTAACTGACTAATTTGTCTTCTTCATGATATTATATATAATCAACATGTGGATCAAAAAATAAATTGGGGATAGCTTTGCCATTGGTTATCATGATAATAAAATGACTCAGCAAAGATGAGCTTTTCCTACCACACCCAATCCAAGCAATGTGTAAGTTGTCAGACCATATCCAATTAGCGCATTTTTTCCAAAAGCACCCTGTAAGAAATATAATCAAAATTATCATTGTGTAATACATAATTCAGGATTTCAGATAAGTTGAAAAGAATCAGTTCAAAGACTCAAGGAACAGCACAGACGCAATACTTACGAATAAATTGAGGCAGGATTCGGTCAGAGGTCAAAATTGATGTGGGAAATTAAGAATTAATGAAGTTTGATAAAAACTAGCAATACAGACTATACACAACATCTTCAAAAAAGTCAAGTGCTTCTCAAGCAATGGACACCACACCACGCACACGCACACGCACACGCACACGCACACACACCTCTCAGAGGAGGGGAGGGAGAACCAGAAAGTATAAAAATTAAAAAAAAATTAAAAAAAAAATTCTACCCTAAAGAGATTGGACAAGCTTTTATCTTTGATTAAAGACGACACAATGTTGGAGTATGAATAAAAGCTCTCTAGGAATTCCTATTCAATTTTGAAATCAAATGACAAACCATGACTTTTTGAAAGAAAACCACAAATTGCCTTTAAATAGGCTACAACACGGTACCCTATGCTAGAAACATTAAAAGACAAAAATATCCCTAAAACCAAACAAATACAAATGAAAAATAAACCTAACTGCCAGACTACCGCACGAATGGAATTCTGCTTGTTCGAACGAGATACACCTTGGATCGACCGAACATCAATCGCAACTTTGACCAACCCATGCTGCCACTTCCCCAATTGACCGATATTCGACTAACCCATTCGGTCACTCCCCTGGTTGACCAATCTTTGCCCAGAATTGACTCAAGCATCCAGCCCATTTGAATGAATAGCCGCACCAATTTAATTTTGACTTCCTCATATCCCAAGAAGACACATGCTTTTCATGACGTGTTCTACATCATTCTCCTCTTCCTTAAGAAAACTCGCTCTTGAGTTTATAATGAAGGAAGCCATGCCATCAAACGGAGGATCAACCACTCATATGTTGACCACTTTTGTCTCATGGTAATTACTTTATCCTTACACATACAAATAAGACTTAGAACTTCTTCGTTGTCTTGAAAAATTCAAGACATAGCTATGAGCCTTAGAAACCTAGTGCTATACAAATTAAAGTTGAGAACTCTTCTTCAATTTGCAACATAAACAATATATAATAGGCAACACACTATGATCATCTACCATATATTGGCTAAATCCAACCTTTGTATTTCTATTTTAACTTTTAGAATCAAATACTGCTCAATGAATTCTTCCCAAGTAGGATAAAAATGAAATATTTTTTATGATCTGGGTTTTTTCAATCACCTTAATGGAGGTGGACTTCAACCAAGTCAGCCCTTCTTATGACGTGGCTATAGAGATTTCCAAAGGAAAAGAGGCCATGGTGCTCATCTTTGGCTGCTAAGTATCTCTTCAATGGCAAAAAATAGATAGACCAACCCATGTCCCTTGGCTACCGGGTGAAAGATGCCTCCTTTTTGTACTTATTGCAGTTCTTTCTTCATGAGTATCCTAATTGCAATATTCTTATTATTCCAAATAAATCCATTTCTATTTTTTCAAAAAGTAATCCAAGATTAATATATTCTTTTTATCACAAGAAGAAATATTAAAATGCTCATTTTTCAAAAGAAAACAAATGAGCCTTCATCAAAATTGTTGGACTCAGTTAGAGCAAGACTCCGGGAAGGTGTGGATAAGCTTTGGTGGATCCCCTCTCAAAAAGGGTTGTTCGTTGTTAGCTCCATTCATTAGGTCCTTGTTTGTATTTATGGTATTCCTTTTCCTTGGAAGAGCATTTAGCAGACCAAAGTTCCATTGAGAGCGACTTTTTTTGCTTGCTCAGCAGCCCTAGGAAAGTTTTTTTTTTTTAATAATCGGGCTATCCGGGGCTTTGCCCCAACTAGATTCCTGGGACACCGTGCAAATTGTCCGTCCACGAGTCGGGTAAAAGCTCAGGTTTTTGCCTGAGGCGCGTGTTCCTAAGAAATTGTTTGCATTCAAGGAAGGTCGAACCTTAAATCTGATGCTGCATGAGGCACCAAGGCCAAATGACTTACCATAGACAACCTTAAGAAGAGGCATATCATTTTGGTTGATTAGTATTGTATATGCAAGAGGGATGGAGAGTCCGTGGACCATCTTCTTATCTATTGTGAGATAGCTTGTGTATTATAGAGCACGTTTTTCAATCATTTTGGGCTCTCTTAGGTTATGCCTAGAAAAGTAGTTGATTTGTACGCTTATTGATGGATAGGTGGTAGCTCTCAAAATGTTGTTGGGTGGAAGATAGTGCCTTCTTATCTTTTGTGGTGTCTTTGAAGGAAACACAATGATAGATGTTTCGAGGACCGCGAGAGGACGTTGGCGGAACTTATGTATTTTTTGTTTTTTTTAATACTCTGTATACTTGGACAACAGCATTTCTAGCTCCTTTTGTGTTTAGCTTTAATGATTTCTTTGTTCTCTTTTCTTCTTCTAGTTAGGTGTTTCTCTTATATACTTCATATGTACTTGAGTTGCGCCTTTCGTTTTTCAATAATATTTCGATTACTTATAAAAAAAAAGCCCTAATTGCCATATTGCTAGACCACTATTTGAAAGGGATCCCTGCTTGTCTGAACAAGATACGCCTTGAATTGACCATCAATCGCAGCTTTGACCAACCCATTCTGTCACTTCCCTGATCGACCGATCTTTGACCGCTACTTCGACTAACACATTCTATTACTCCCCTGATCAACCAATCTTTCAACTAAAATCGACCAAAGCATCCAGCATGTTCGAATAAACACCCGCGCCTATTTTATTTTGACTTTCTCATGTCCCAAGCAGACATGTAATTTTGCATCACTTTTCGTCTAAGTATTTCTTTTTGTTACTGTTATGTCTTGTAAAAGGTCATGTGTTAGTATGTGACTTTTAATGAGTCTAGATAGCTAAGAAAAAGGGTTTATGAGGGCTACTACAAACAGCCCTTTTTTAGTTTGTATCTGGCCTTCTTATCCAATATATGAAAATTTAGATCTAAAAATTTCTTGGGTCTCTTAAGCCAAAAAATTTACCTTTTAAAGTTCCAACTTCAATCTCACTCTTTCTTTTGTGATAATCTATTTATTATTTCTGGAGTTTTTCCTTTTCGCCTCTGTATTTATCAGTAAGAAAGAAAGTTCCTTTTTCTACTAGATTTGATCTAAGCTCTTCTTGTTGCATCACTATCTCTACAGAAAAACTTAAGCTTAAAGTTAATTAGGGGAGGAGGGGAGGGGGGCAGATGAGGACTAGAGCATTGCTACAAAGGGAGCACTTGCATATGCTAACCACAAACAAAGCATCCCTTCATTTTCCATCACATCAATTGAGAAACACCCTATATGTTTGTTTAGGGCATTCCGCTAGAAGTTTGCTAGAAGTTAGCTCGAACTCAACTAGAAGTCCACTAGAAGTTGGCTTGAGCCAAGTCAAGACAGAATGCTTCGATAGTCCGCTCGAGCCAAGTCCAGACATAATGCTCCGCTAGAAATCCACTTGAGCTAATCTATCTAATGCAGAATAATTGAAGCGATCTTATAATTTTGGCAACGAATCAATTCCATCCCTTTTTGAGTTCTTTCTTGATTTGGTTCACTTTTTGACATTTAGACCTTCCTTAATTCCAATGAGTTTCCATCTTTACGCAATTTGATCCATTTTAGTTTAGTGCTGAAAATACTTTTTTACCTTTCTAACCTCGTAGGATTGTTATAAGAGCATCATGATTGTATGGAGACTGCAATTTTTGAGTTCAATAACAATTCTAAGAGCATCATGATTGTATGGAGACTGCAATTTTTCAGTTCAATAACAATTCTAAGAGCATCATGATTGTATGGAGACTGCAATTTTTCAGTTCAATAACAATTCAGTTTTCATTATCAATGTATGTTGATTTGTGACTTGAAAACCCAGCTTTTTAATCACATTTATCTATTTCGCTACGTCAATTGGTATTAGAGCCTTGACTAGCTGGTCTGATGGCGAATGAAGGAAACACAAGCAACCAACTTGACGATGAAGAGCGTGGTGGAGAGGCAGACCCTTCGGGCAACAGTCACCACTCATGCACAATGGTTTGACGGTACCGAATGCATATTGCAGGAGGTATAGCAAACACCGCTGGGTTTGAGAAGGCAGCAACAGGAATCACAATCCTGGCCTGATGGCGAATGAAGGAAACACAAGCAAACTACCCTGACGATGAAAAAGGAGCAAAAAAAAAAAAAAAAAAAAAAACAAAAAAAAAAAAAAAAAAAAAAAAAAAAAAAAAAAAAAAAAAAAAAAAAAAAAAAAAAAAAAGTATAAAAGGTGAGAGAGAGAGATATAATAAGAGACCCTAAAAGAATCACGGCAAAAGCAACAAGTAGAACTCAGAAACAATTGGTAGAAACAAAAAAAAAAAAAGGTTACGAGAGCATAATATTAGCAGGAAGGAAATACAAAAAACCAAAACGCTGGATATTGAGAACAAATAAAGGCAACAGGAAATCAACAATCAAACTGGAATCGTGCCAAAATAAGGGGCATTATAAGAAATCGGACTAAGTATATATAGGTGTGATAAAAAAAATATACCACACATATAAATGGAGGAAGATATTTACAAATTCCAACAAAAGAGAAATCCAATAAAATCAAAAAGACAAAATAAAAATATACAAATGGATTTACAGTTAACTCAGTACAACCTTTTGAAAAAACTTTATTGAAAGGACAAAA
>FXXK01003379.1:2529-14556 GCA_900184695.1 Betula pendula | reverse complement strand
TTTTTTCTTAAGAGTAACACGTGAATCTCTTTTAAAAAAAAAAAAAAATTTTGAACGTGTTCCTCGAAAAGACAAAAGACAACTGGCAAGTTTTGAATCCTTAGATGAATTGGGCGGCTAAGATTTTACAATTTGATAAACTCAGATTTTAAAGAATTTGAGCGGATCTGATTACGTTCAAGTTGTAGTATGGTGCCAAGATTGCATTATTCACATTTTCAACAAATCAAACCATGCTACGACAAGAGGTTGCCTTTCACAGATAGTAATGCTTGGAACATTACAAAATTTAATTGTAATTCCAGTGCTAGAATCAGAAGTAATAATATGTTTGGATCTCAAATCTACATGTTTTTTACTTGTGAAATTTGAAAAAAAAAAAAAAAAAAAAACATGAGTATGATTCACTAAAATTTGATTAGGAAGTCGCAGGTGGTAATGAGTATAGTCTGACTATGAAACGATGAAGAAAAATTTCATTGAAGAGGACTAGCAACAGAAGCACTACATAATTTACTTTGAATAGTATGGAGTTAAACAATATTTTCTTGTTTAGATGATCCCTGCCCGAATGATCTGCAGAAATTCATAACCAAGGAATCTATGAGTGCATTGTTTAAAAGGAGAATTCAATAAGTAGCAGAGACTATATATGTTGTGATTATTTTTTGCCAAAAAAAAAAAATTCCGTGTATCATAATTTTTTTATTTCTATTTTTTTTTTATTATGATCTTGAATTCCATAATCTCCATTTTCAAAAAAGAAGAAGTACTTGAAATGCTACTAAACGACAAAAACATTAGTAAACAGGACTATAGTTTAGAACAATCCCTAGGATGGCCTGGTGCTACTTGGTCATTCGTGTGATTCAACACAGGAAAAAATCACAAAAAAAAAAGGTAACTTGTTTTCTAGGTTGTGAAAGAAAAAAAGTACATGAAACATATATTCACAAAAGAAAGAAAAATTAAAAAGATATTAGGCTGAAACTCAAGTACTGTAGAATAGGAACAAGGCCTAGTTTTACCCCGTTCCCAAAGCCGAGATTATATTGATTATCCAAAAGCGGTCCATAAGCAATAACCCACAAACTAAAAATTGTTGACATTCCAAATTTGGATCTCTCACACAAACACACCCAGTATCGCAGATATCGAATTCAAATGAATAAAATAGCAATTTTTGGCCTATAATCTTTATGCCAAACGTGATCTGAGACCAAAAAATAAGAGAAAAAGGTACTACATAAACTTATTGCATTCATATTGGTGCAGGCAACAGATTCCTTCAAGTACAATCGTGCTACCCATTGCCCCTTCAAACCCCGAAAGTGAAAATGAAAAGCCAATTTATTACTACTAACAGCAAAGGAAACACCTTAGCTGACTATATTTAATTTATGTATCCTCTCCAATTCATCCTTCTTCGTGTTGGCTGCTCGATTGGAAAAGTCTTCATAACCCAATCATGCTTCTTTGTGAACACAATTTGCCCAACAACCAATCCAACTATGAATCCACAACCATATCCCATCACAACTACTTCCCAACCGAATTCAAATGAAGACGATGAGTTTTGGTTCTCTTCAAAGATTGAAGGTGGAGGCGGTGAGTCTTCTGAATTTTCACATTTTTTTGACAAAGGGCTTCCGCATAATTCAGGATTATCACTGAACGAACTATTTGAAAATGTGTTAAACTGATTTCCATGTGGTATAGGTCCCGTCAGATGATTATGGGAGACATTAAAGAATGCAAGGAAAGTGAGTTGCACGAGTTGCAAATGGATCACACCAGACAAATTGTTTTGAGCAAAGTCCAATACTTCTAAATCTGTCAAGTTCACCAAGGAAGAAGGGATAGGACCTGTGAGAAAGTTGTTGGAAATGTTGAGCAACTGAAGTCCTGTTAGATACCCCACAGCTTCTGGAATTTCTCCTTCAAATCTATTGCACGAGAGATCAATAGCTATGAAGACATTTGAGATTCTTTCGTATACTCTCTCCGTGCCTTTGTAAGTAAATGTCATTGAGTATTGGAAGGAGTTAGACCATGTAAGTTCCGGTATTGTGAAACTTGCATTTGCTTGCATATACATTAAACCCTTGACATCAACGATCTGCATGGCTTTCCAATTTTGGAAGTATTGAGAGGGCAACTTACCAGTAATGTTATTATTTGAAAGGTCAATGATGCGTATGTTTGGAAAATCAAAACTGCTATTACAATTATCCATTGCACCATAAATTCCATTAGATCGCAAAATGAGAACCCTCAACTTTGGAAGAATTCCCAGCCAAAAAGGGAAAGCATCATTCATCTGATTGTGTCCCAAATTAAGAGCTTCAAGCATGGTACAATTAGCCAATGATTTCGGTAGACACCCTTGTAATTGATTTTGGCTAAAATCAATCATCCTCAATTTGCTTCCTTCTGCAAATATTTTAGGAATAGTTCCATGGAAGTTATTGCTGTGTAGATTTAGAACTAAGAGAGAATCACTCAGGTTGCCTAAACATTGCGGAAGCAAGCCACTCAAGTTGTTGCTCGACAAATCAAGAATAAGAATTGAACTTAAATTGCAAATCAATTGTGGAATTTCTCCGATCAGTGTGTTGTTTGAGACCAAATACTCAATGATGGAAGGTGGTGGGATTGGAAGTGACCCTTGAAGCTTGTTAGAACCAAGATCCAGAATACGTAGATTAGTCCAAAGGAGAAAAACTGGAAGTTGATCAAAACCAGTAAGATAGTTGATACTCAGATCTAAAAGCCATAAAGTTTCTTTACTTAAATTCCACATCCATTTTGGAATTTTGCCATGAATTTTGTTGTCGGAAAGATCTAAAAGCCCCAACTCATCTTGGTTCCTTAGAAAATCTGGGAACTCACTTAAGTCACAAGAACTTAGAGTTAATATATAAAATTTTGGAAAAGTAGTGTTGGTACTTGGCTTTGTAAGCAATATTGAAATATTGTTACCAGCTAGTTGGAGCCAAGAGAGGTTTTTGAGTTTCAGAAACAAGTCAAATTCCACCATGCCACTCAAGTAATTAAAAGCTAGATCGAGATTTTCAAGATTCACAAGCCTAGATATTGATTGTGGAATTGAACCATGCAACCCATTATCTCCTAGTGCTACCGAGATTAGTTGGGTAAGGTTACCAAGTGAAAAAGGTATTGGCCCAGAGAAATTGCATTTTACAGCCTCAAAATAATGTAAGGACTTAAGGTTACCAATTGATCCTGGTAATTCACCAGAGAAACTTGTCTCAGATAGTTCCAAAACTTCGAGGGGGCGGCTTCTGTTAAAATCTGGCATACTTCCGGTAAGATGCTTGTTTAAACTCAACTTAAGATACTGAAGATTGGGTAAATGGAAAATTCCAATGGGAAACTCACCATGCAACCTATTGTGCGTTAGTCTTAGCGAGATTAGATGGGTAAGGTTACCAAGTGAAGACGGTATTGGCCCAGAGAAATTGCATTCCACAGCGCCAAAATAATATAAGGACTTAAGGTTACCAATTGATCTCGGTAACTTACCAGAAAAACTCGTCCCAGAAAGTCCCAGAAATTCTAGGGGGCTGCTTCTGTTAAAATCTGGCATACTTCCGGTGAGATATGTATTGTATCCCACACGAAGAGAACGAAGATTGGGTAGATGAAAAATTTCAATGGGAAACTCACCATACAAGCCACAGTCTCTTAGAGCTAGAGATGTTAAAGAAGATAAGTTTGCCAAGATATTGGGCACAATGGATGATATTTCAACCCCACTAAGATCTAGTTCATTCAAGTTGGTTAACTTTTGAGCTATACTTATGAGGCTATGCTTTTGGAGCTTCAATCTATGATTGAATGAGAGATCTAGGAAAATTAAGTGAGAGAGCTCTAAAATTTCTGAAGTGAGTTGACCAGAAAATGCTGAGGAAGAGAGATTGAGGTTTGTTAGCCTCGAAAGCTGTCTAAAAGTAGTTGGAATTCTAGAAAAATTAAAGTGATTGTCGGCAAGATTAAGGCTCTGGAGGTGAGCAAGCTGGAAGAGACTGCTACTGGAATTGATAGAGCCATAAAGACAGCTGCTAGGGAGGTCAAGACCGATCACATGACCCGTGTCCTCATTGCACTTGACACCACGCCACCTACAGCAATCACCGCTTTCAGACTTCCACGACAAAACCTTCGGATAAGCAGAGGTATCATAAGATGCAGACCGATTGATGGTAAAACTTTCCTTGAATTTTAACAAGGCAAAGCTCTCATCATTATGGCACAGTGGCTGCGCAAAAGAAAAAGAGCCAGCAAAGATGAGACAAACCAACGACAGTAAAACAAGAAAGCGCATGAACGCAAGTAGAGAAGGTGATAAAGCCATAATATGTTGTACTGAATTTTGTTTAGCTCTTAGATAAGCATACACGGAAGTGAATGTTAGGAGCTTTTATAGACTGAACTGCAAGGGTTGTGCACATAAAATCTTCGGAGCAGAGCTCCCATGACCCCATCCAACTTTTGAAAATCTCACTTCAAGTCAATTCCGATGTGCTTGTCGTAATCTCACTTCAAGTCAAGTCGTCTCTGTAATATCAAGGGATCTTTCATGAGAAGTAATGAGCAGTCACATTATGATTAAGATGCTGTTGTTATTGTGATGTGCGTGACATAGCCAAATTAGCACCCGTTTTGATAAAGTCTTCGAAAACTATTTTATAATATATGTACTTGAAAAGTTTTAAGAATTGTTCTTTCGCTTTTGAATTCTTTGATTTTCTAAATAAATCAAACAAACCACAAATTTTTTTTTAAAAAAAAATTAAATAAATAAATTGTAAACAAGTTCACGGATAGAACAATATAGTTAGAGTTCTTCGAGAAGAGACCTATATACACCTTTGTAAAATAAAATTGAAGTAAAAGAATTTTTTTTATTTTTTTTTATTTTTTTTAAAAAATGAATGTAAAAATAGATAAAAGTTTAATAAAAATATTAAAAACAGTTAGAACAAAGAATCAAGCAGATAAAAAACTGAAAGAATGTTCAGGCTTATATGCGGTTAGCTGGACGAAGTCAACAAAATCCTGGTATTTTTTGCAAGAGTTACGACTTATGATCTAGCTGGGATGAACAAAAGAAATATAACTAGTACTAATAATTTGTAGATACCAAATGATCAATTTTCAAATTAGTTGTAAAGAGATAATTAGGAGGTCTGGACGCCAATTCCAACAACCAAGACCCATCAATTCACAAAAAAAAAAAAAAAAAAAAAAAAAAACCAAACCATCAAAGTAAATCAGGAGTGGAAATTCAAAGGAGAATAAAAAATAAATAATTTTTTTGAAAATTATAAGCAATGTCCATGCGCAATGATTAGTTCCAGAATCATTTATGTGATGACCTAGCCAGCCAAGTTTTTTTTTTTTTTTTTTTTTTGGTGGATTCTTTGATTTTCTAAGAAATAAAACAACCCTCGAAATAAAAATAATAAATATAGTTATAAAAAAATAATAATAAAATATCGTTCACCGATGGAATCCTCACAAACAGTCAAGTTTGTCCTAATCTGACTTAGTCAAGTTTGTCTCTATTTTATCAAGGAATCTTTGATCAACAAAAGTAACGAACATTCACTATACATCATGATTAAGATGCTGATGTTAACTGTTTTTTTTTTTAATCGGATAGCATAAAAAGAATTTTTTGGCCATAGAGTAAGAAGAACTCGAATAGCGTATGCAAATATATGGGCCCGCATGTTCACATTGCTAATCCTTTGTCTTAAGTCTAGGTTTCAAACATATTCTAATTTCATAATTACATGTTTGTATATATAACACAACATGCATCAACAGAATTTTCCTGCTCAGTACTAAATGCAGATGTATCAAATGATATATTCATGAACCAAATCATAATTTGACTACTTAATTATCTTTCATTAAATACCAAAAGAAGTATTATTAAAGACATATATCCAGCTCTAAAAAAGAATTCACAAACATTGTTCCCTCTAAAAAAAAACTTTATGCATGTATTACTCCAAATTTTTCCTTGCAAAATATGAAGTAAAAAAGTACAAACACCACACGAACATCTATTTTAAAATTTATAAAATATGATAGGAGAAGCTAAAAGTAATATAAGAGAGGGAGATCATTCAATTTTGAGGTGCATAGTCTGACTTAAGAGACCTACGTCCAATGTATAATATTCATATGACTATATTTTTTTTTCTGTCTAATGTGTTACAAAATATCTTATTTAGAGTAGGTGATGAGAAATTCTAAATAATCCTCACAAATATAAAATAAAATCCTTATGACTTCTAACAATCTAAACTCTAACAAGTTCTATGTGTGTGTGTGTCCTAAAAAATTTGAAAAAAAAAAAAAAACCGATCATATGAGATATTTAAAACGGCAACAAAATTACTATCCAAAACTGTTATAATCATCGTCTCCTCCACGCTTCTTCCTCTTCTTGTTTCCAAGTTCTTTGATTGTCTAAAGAAATAAAACAAGATAGCCGTGAAATAAATAAATAAATTATTATAAACATGCAAGTTCACGAACAGAACAAAATATAGTTAAGTTCTTCCAGAAGAGAGTCCGAGACCCCATGTGGCAACACCTTCTAAAATAAATTTAAGAGCAAAACTGCAAAAGAATGTAAAAAATAGAAAACAAATGTTTATAAAATAGCCAATTAGAAGTCAACAAAATTATGTTGGGCATTTCTTTCAAGACTTATATAGTAACGAGATTTATTAGACACCAAAATGATTAGCTCTGAGTGTTTCGACTTAAAAATATTTTTGGCAAACGTTTTTTTCTATTTTGTGTGTGCTTGGTATGACCAAAATCGTGGTCAAATTAATAACATTTTTGGTTGATTAGGAAAATCTTCTTTAATTTCAGTAAAATGACTTTTCTTTTTTTAAAATCATAAACCATTATTCGAGTTTGAGCTTTTCCTTCTCACAAACACTCTCTCTTGCAATTCATTCTTGCTTCGACATCGGTCGCCGCTGACAACTGGAGTTTCCTCAGAATCCACCACCGGCCACAGCCACCGGATGTCGCCGAATCCTCCACCAGTCGCCGGCCGTTGCCCGCCATTACTAATTTTTCGTTCGAACCAAATGCTAAAAAATATTTTTAGCGAAATCATTTTTTCTTGAAAAAATGATTTCGCTGAAAATATTTTACGTCAATAAAATATTTTACTTCATAACAAATGGAGCCTAAGAATTAGGAAACTAGTTGTGGAGAGATAATTAGTAGGTCAAGACGTCAACTCCAAAAACCAAATCCAACAAGTAAATTGGATCTGAGAATTAAAAGGAAAAATCAAGTTTTAAGAACAATATATGACGGAAAATACTTCCCACCTCCCCTTAACAAAAAGGGAACAAAAATGCAAAAATTAATTTATGTGGTTTCACTGATTTGCAATAAACTCCTTATAGTTTTAAAATGTTATGAGAGCATTGTACTATGTAAAAATTACAAATTAGTCCCTACTATCAAATTCCGTCAAAAAAACTTGACAGATTTATGTAATGAAATTATGACACGTATCACCCATAATATATATATATATATATAAACTAAAAACTTGGAAAGAAAAAAAAAAGAAAAAAGGAGGAGGACTAAAAGAGGGTGGCTCCGGCCAACCCCCTTGGCTGGGTGCCTGCAAGCCACCCTAAGTATTGTCCACATCCTCTTGTGATTGTCTCCTCTACGCTTCTTCCCCTTATTGCTTCCAAGTTCTTTAATTGTCTAAAGAAATAAAACAAGCTAGTCATGAATTACACCAAATATATATATATATATACCACGAACAGAACAAAGTATAGTTAAGTTCTTCCATAAGAGAGTCTTTGTTGGAAGCCCACATTGCTAGAAAAATTAACTTATGTGCTCTTTATAAGGCTGTAGAATCCCCCACTCTACAAGACGTCTTTTAGAATTGAGTTAAACTCATATTTCACATATTGTGTAAATTCTAATATGGTATCATAGCAAGGTTCACAGTTTATGTGGGTCCACCGTCACCCGTTTCTACGTATTGGCTTGGATATTTCTCCCCACCCCACGTGAGGGGGCGTGTTGAAAGTCCCACATTATTGGGGAAACTAATCTCTATGTTCCGTATAAGTTGTGTCATCCATCACTCTTCAATGCATCTTTTGGAGTTGAATTAGACTCACCTTTTACATATTCATATGTGTAAATTCTTAATAAGTCCCATATGTGGCGACACCTTCTAAAATAAAATTTAAGGCCAAATTGCAAAAAGAATGTAAAAAATAGAAGGAAAAATACACTTTATCTCCCGAAAGCATTCATTCATTGTGTTTTAGCATTCAATGTTCAAAAAATATCATTCATTCATTTTTTGGTTCACTTTAGACTAAAACCAAGTCAGGTGCATGGCACGTTACTTTTTTTTACTAAAACTTCAAAAATGTCCTCGGGATAAAGTGGTAAAATAAAAAGTAAAGAAACCTTGAAAAAAAAGGCTTAAATCACAAAAAAAAACAAAAAAAAACAAAAAACAAAAAGAAAAGAAAAAAAGAAAAAAAACAACAATAACAGAAAAACAAGAAAACAATTAAATAAAAAAAAAAAAAAAGGAAGTGGGGGTGGCCAAACCACCAGGCACCCCTTTTGGCCAAAGGCAGTGGTTTGGCTACCCTAAAACAGCCAAATTGGAGGTCGTCTAGCCATCCCTTGGCCAAATGGTTTATAATAATACTAAAAACAGATAAGCAAAGAAGCATGCAAAAAGAAAAGGCCAGAAAACCAAAGAATGTTGAGGCCATGTGTGATTAAGTAGTTAACAAAACTCTGCAAGGCATTTATTTGAAGACTTAGTAATTATGATGAATGATAGAGACAAAATTAGTAATGAAAGTTTTGTAGACACCAAAATGATTAGGAATTAGAAAATTGGTTGTGGAGAGATAATTAGTAGGTCAAGACTTCAACTCCAAAAACCAAATCCGCAAGGACTAGATACAAGAGTAGTGATTTACAAAAAAAAAGGAAAAAAAAAAGATACAAGAGCAGTGGACTAGACCCTATCACAAACTATTCTAATCTCCACCACTCCTTCCTTTGTGCTTATTCTTATCTCACTTCTAAGTCAATTAGCTAGTTTGTCTCATCCCAAGCTTACAAACTATCGAAGTTTGTTATACTTGTTTTTATCTCACCTCAAGTCAAGTTGTCTCCGTGGAATCAGGGGTTTTTTGATCGGAACTAATGAACATTCACATCATGATTAAGATGCTCATGTTGCTGTTTGGTCCCTACTATATATATTCGCTATGCATCTTTATCAGATGCTTGTTTTTATCTCACCTCAAGTCAAGTCGTCTCCGTGGGATTAGGGGTTCTTTGATCGGAACTAATGAACATTCACATCATGATTAAGATGCTCATGTTGCTGTTTGGTCCCTACTATATATATTCACTATGCATCTTTATCAGATGCTTGTTTTTATCTCACCTCAAGTCAAGTTGTCTCCGTGGGATCAGGGGTTATTTGATCAGAACTAATGAACATTCACATCATTATTAAGATGCTCATGTTGTTGTTTGGTCCCTACTATATATATTCGCTATGCATCTTTATCAGATGACATGAAAAGAATAGTAAGATTTTTTTGGGTCATCAGAGTAAGAAGAACTCGAATGGTGTATATAAATATAGGAAAATCAAGTCGGGATTTTCTTGTCTGTTTTGGTCATAGAGTAAGAAGAACTCGAATTTTGAGTGAATCTAAATTGTGTATCAAATCGAAAATTTAGGTTTTAAATGTTAGCATATACACAATGTTATGCTAAATAAGTAGCAGAACAGTAAAGTGATTTAGGATTACCTCCAGTCATGTTTGCTCAAGCGAACCAAAGAACTTCTGAAACAAAACCTTGAAAATAATAATATAATAGAGAAGTATCTTCTGACTTATTCCTAACCTTAAGCCGTACTGATGGAATATACAGGCTCTGTATTTATAGGCTATGTCAAGAACCCTCAATTAATTGTAGGCTTTAATTACTCCTCCCATCAAGGAATAAATTAATTTGATATAAAATCAAATTAATTGCAATCAGATCAATTTGCAATTATTGCTGATTCCATAATCTTAATTAAATATATTGTAGAATAAATTATCGAACACCGTAATCTTTATTAATAAAGATTATAAACTATATACACATGTGGCATATAGGTCATACCATATAAGAAATTTTCTTACATTCTCCTACTTGGCTTTTATGACACATGTCCTTATGGTATTAAGTTCTTTAGTATGGCCACAACAATTCCAACAATTTATAGAATCCTCCGACTTAGACAAGTAATGCTTCACATGAATCATGATAGTAAAACAATTATATAATAGGTCGTCCCTTCCATATATTACGATGTTTACAATTCATTATATGAGTACTTTATGGGAAGTCAGGCTTTATGAATAAACTTCCTATAAGTCATTCAGGTCCAACTTTATTTATCCCCACGGATAAATTATAAAGAATTGTGCACAATAAATCTTTATAACAATAGCTTTATGTCTATAGACTAATTAGAGAGAAATACTAAGTACAAAAATGAATCAATGATTCTCATATACTCCATATGACTTTTAAACTGCTTTACTAGTTAACTTTTAGTCATGAGATCCACAATCATTAATTCAGTACTTAAATGCACAATAGATACTTCATGTCTCATAATTTTCTATTTCACATTGAGATACTTTATGTCGATATACTTATTTATGCTTCTACTCATGTTATTCTTACAAAAGAAACATGTAGTAGAATTATCGCAGAATATCTTTATAGGACTAATTATAAAATCGACAATCTTTAGACCTTTAACAAAATGTCTCAACCATAATGCATGTGTAATGAATTCATAGCATGTAATAATTTCTGCTATCATAGTAGACGTAACAAAGTCTGCTTACTGCATCTCCAGAATATAACTCTTTAGCAAGAAAATTTATCATGAAGTAGACTTTCTATTACCTACACATTCAGCAAAATATAAATCTTAATAACCAACCACCTCCAAATGGTAAGTGTATCTTTAGGTTAAATTATCGCTCTTGGTTTTTTGCATATATCGCAAGTCTTTATTTGCAGCTCTCAATTGAGCCAATAGACTTACTGCCAGTCCAATGTAAAGTCTAATATAGATCTGTGAATACATTAGTCTGTATACTGCAGATGCATATAAAATACCTTATATATGCTCTCGTTCCAATACATTACAGGGACATTGATCTTTATTGAATTTATCCCCTTTAATAATAGGTGTTATTAAAGGTGCACAGTCCTTCATTCCGAATCTCTCAAAAACTTTTTCAATGTAGGCCTTTCAGAGACAGTCTTAATATTATTTTATTTGTCTCTGTGAATCTCTATATCAATGACATAAGAGGCTTCACTCATATCCCTCATTTTAAAGTTTTGTGAGAGCAACTATATGTAGCAAATTTAAATCACTACTTGCAAATAACATCTACATATAGGGTTAGAAAGATTTCTTTAAAAAAAAAAAATGTAAAAATAGATAAAAGTTTAATAAAAATATTAAAAACAGTTAGAACAAAGAATCAAGCAGATAAAAAACTGAAAGAATGTTCAGGCTTATATGCGGTTAGCTGGACGAAGCCAACAAAATCCTGGTATTTTTTGCAAGAGTTACGACTTACGATCTAGCTGGGATGAACAAAAGAAATATAACTAGTACTAATAATTTGTAGATACCAAATGATCAATTTTCAAATTAGTTGTAAAGAGATAATTAGGAGGTCTGGACGCCAATTCCAACAACCAAACCATCAATTCACAAAAAAAAAAAAAACAACCAAACCATCAAAGTAAATCAGGAGTTGGAAATTCAAAGGGAGAATAAAATAAATTTTTTTGAAAATTATAAGCAATGTCCATGCAATGATTAGTTCCAGAATCATTTATGTGATGACCTAGCCAGCCAAG
>FXXK01003378.1:0-15614 GCA_900184695.1 Betula pendula | reverse complement strand
TTCGTTTCACATCTCATTTGACACAAAATCAATCCAGTCTAATATAATTAATCCAGTGCCAAAATGGGGCCTTAGGATTATATTTGGTGGTCGTTGGAACAAGCCATCTGTTGGTTATTTGTGATGTGGCTGCTAATTTGTCTAGGCCCTAGGGGCATGACTCATGAGGCATATCGCTCATCCACGTATTTGGTGCAAAAGGTGTGGTTTCAGAAAGTTCACGTCATTTTCCATTGTCACCTCCAATCTCATTTAATACAAAAAAAAAGTATCATCCTCCTAAGTAAACCTCATATACCAAAGGCTTGTAAAAGTATACTTCAAACCTACACGTTATTCATGAACGAGACATTTTTTTTGACTCTAAGTTCTAACAATACTAACACGTGATGTTGACACAATCGTCACATCCTGATTTGCATTGAATTAGGAATTGAGGATCATGATGTTAAATCCACCCCTCATATTTTAACGATTCCCTTTCACGAAAATCATCTAGTTGAAATGGTAAAATTGGAGGTAAATTAACGAAATCAAAGATAAAAAACAAGATTTCTATTTTTATATCACGTTAAATTATTATTTATCTTAAAAATTTAAATTAAAAAGACTCTTCTCGTATTAAACCGCAATTTATCCGCTCATAGGTAAAATACTATCCTCAAGTGATTTATCCAAATTGGAAATATAAGTTATCTATCTCATTTAATACAAAAGCATCATTGTCCTAAGTAAACCTCATATACCAAACGCTTGTAAAAGTATACATCAAATCTACATGTTATTCATGAACGAGACTACTTTTTTTATTTATTTTTATTTATTTTTTTTTTATTTTTTATTTTTTTAAGGCTATGTTTGTTTGGGCATAAAATAATTTTTGTCATAAAATGATTTCAAGAAAATTATTTTTCTGGAAAATGTTTTCTGTCGAAAATAGTTTCTAGTATTTGGTGCGTATGAAAAATCACAAATATTTTTTTTATATTTTCAATCAATCATATTAACCCATAAAAATTATTTTTTATTCACAATTTAAAAATATTAATAAAATCTTCGGACTACAGTCAAAACACTGCCAGACCCTCGCTAGACCACCACCAGAACCTGTTCAGGACCTGGTTGGCGACTAGGTCCCGGTGGGGTCTCGACTGCGTCCAGGCGGGGTCTCAACTTTGTCACGATTAGGTCTCGGCGGTGTCCCAACGGTGTCTCGACCGGGTCTAGGAGGGGTCCTGACTAGGTCACGACCAGGTCCCAGTGATGTTCTAATCGATTCCCGGTTGGGTCCCTGCGGGGTTTCGGCTGAGTCTTGATCGGGACATCTCCAGGACTCGGCTGGGACCCTGTCGAGACCCGCTCGGGATATTGTCGAGACTTGGTCGAGACACCGCTGGGACATCGCCAAGACACTGCCACGATTCGGCCGAGACCTCGCAGGGACCCAACCGGGAATCGGTCGAAACATCGCCGGGTTACAGCGCACTCAAGACACAGTACAAGGAAAAAATTCAGAAAGAAACCCACTAACTTTTTGCCACCTGTGGAACAATCTTAAGAAGACACAGAAGTACGATCCAATAATTAAGCTTAATTATGATATATATGGTACAATAGGCAAATAGACTAATAGTAGTTCATTTCCTATGCTCGCAAGCTTTATTTAAGGTATCAGGCTTGAGATAACTTAATTATTTTTCAACAGCTAGCTAGGATATTAATCTTAAAATCCATATGTGGTAGTTAATTAATTATTTATCTCTTCATTATTAAGGATAAACTTCAATAACGGATTTCATGCCGTATGACGCCACAATTTTGTAGCTGCTGAAGCCAGCCTCCAAAAAGAGCTTCTCCCATTCTTTGTTGTCTCTCTCTTTTCCAGCGACTACAACCATCATCAGCGTGTCAAAGAAGAGTTTTGTTTTAGTAACATCATCTTCATCATTCTCCTCGTTTATCACTACGTCTATGATGATTACCTTTCCTTTCTTTCCTTCGCTTGTAATGGCCTCTTTGCATCTCTTCAGTATCTTCACACATTCCTCATCGCTCCAATCATGCAAAATCCACTGCCAAATATTATATATCACAATTAATATATCAAACTGGGGGTGTGCCTTTAAAATATTCATAACTTCAAAATAATATGTAAATTCATCTCAATTTGGGTAAGGGTGATGCATGCATGATGTAATATTATCTGTCTATCTATATATAAATAGACACATAACTGTGATTAAAGACATAAATACAAAATCCAGCGGTAACTATAGAAAAATTCATGTTTTGAACAATACTAATGGCCAAAATGAACAGTACTATGAAATTAAGGTTCCATTTGTTTTAACATAAAATATTTTCTGTTGGATTTTTTTTTTTTTTTTTTTTTTTTTTTTCAGCATTTGGTATTATGGAAAATCAATGATGTCCGACGACTTCCAACAGCAAATTCCGGCAGACGGCAACCTCTAGCGACCTTCGGTGGCAATAGAGAATAAAAAAAGTTTTCCTGACCGGTCAACTGAAAAATGTTTTAGATTTGACCACGATTTTTAATTGTACCAAATACCAAAAAATAGGGAAAATGTTTTCTAGAAAACATTTTCTGTTGAAGCAAATATAGCCTAAAAGAAAAAGAGGAAACACCATAATTTCAAAATAAAAGCTTTGGATGTGTTTGTTAACCCCTTCCCTCTCTCCTTTTTTCTTTCTATCTAAAAAAGTGAAAACATTAACAAACAACTTACCTCACAAATTAAAAACACAAAACTTATATCACATTTCTCTCACATCAAAACACTTTTTCAAAAAAAAAAAAAAAAAAAACTTCTTAAAATGAGTTATCAAACACCACCAAATTAGATATTGAAGCGGTGAAAGTATTTTGCAAACCTTAACGAGAAGGGCATCTGCATAAGGGATAGAGTAAAACATATCACCACCAACATATTTCAAGTTTGTAGTCTCCGGCAGGTTGGCAACGACGTGTGGAAGGTCAAACACCGTGCATTTGATGTGAGGGAAAGCCTCAGAAACGATCCTTGCCACCGTCCCAGTCCCACCTCCAACATCAACCAATGACCCCAAACCCTCAAAGATGGGCTTGTAGTCCTCCACGACGAAGCCCATAAGTTGGGAATCACTAGCCATCGCCTCATTCATAATGCAACTGTATTCTGGATTTTGGTTGTAGTAGTTCCATATATTCATCCCATGTGCTTTCTCAAAGGGTGTGAGCTCAGTACTCCCTCGAAGCCAATCCCCCAAGACATGCCATGGGCTCACCATAACAGGATCAAGCATTGCTAGAACAAAAGGTGACAAGCTAGTCACGTTATCTTTTAGGACCAGCCTAGAAGAAGGTGTCAGACCATACGCTTCTTCTTCTTCATTTTCATTTTTATTTTCATGAACTTTTGTTTTAGCGAAGAACCCGGACTGCACCAATAAGCGCATAAGCCTGTGGACGAAGCTTGTTTTGTTGGGGTGAATATGAAGCTTAGAGACAAGCTGTGGAAGAGAAAGGGCTTGGCCATGGTTGTGGATGACGTCAGGTATGCCTAGCTTGATGGCGCAGTTAACTGACATGGAATCTATAAAGCTAAATATATGTTTATACAAATGAGACTGAGCTTGAAACAACTCACTTACACTCACTCCCTGGCTCTGAGCAAGATCCATCGATCGATATCTTTGTAATTTGCAGATGATCTCTTGATTTCAGAGCTTCTTGAATCTTGTTGTACGTATATCTCGCTCCACCACTATCTTCTTATCTTATAGCTGCTGCAGGATGGAGGAGGTTTTGATAGGACCATTAATTTAGTCACGCACTAGACAATTATATCTACGCGTGGAGGAAGGGTTTAGGAAGACCATTCTCTGTTGGACTATCGCATGAGTGAGACGGGCAAGTAGGGGCCTGTGTGGCCCATGAAAGTTAACCGTTACATGAATTCTCCAAAAACATGTCGTTTTCCTTTGCTGAATTCTAAATTTGGCCCTCCATTTTGCCCGTTCCCTTTCTTCCTCTTATAGCTGCTGCAGGATGGAGGAGGTTTTGATAGGACCATTAATTTAGTCACGCACTAGACAATTATATCTACGCGTGGAGGAAGGGTTTAGGAAGACCATTCTCTGTTGGACTATCGCATGAGTGAGACGGGCAAGTAGGGGCCTGTGTGGCCCATGAAAGTTAACCGTTACATGAATTCTCCAAAAACATGTCGTTTTCCTTTGCTGAATTCTAAATTTGGCCCTCCATTTTGCCCGTTCCCTTTCTTCCTCTTATCCTGATTAGATTCCGAAACACCATGAAGTGACAAAATTTTGGTCACCCACCATATATGTCCTTTTAATTGCCTTAATGAATTTTAACCGTTACATCAATTTTACTATTTTAGGGACGCAATCCTTCAAACATTACATGTGAAAGAAATGATCAAAGGTACAGAGTGCCGGTCCCAGATATGAATACATCATTAATATTTACTATTTTTGAAAACTCTTTTAACGCACATTAGTCATCCATACAGCATTCAAGCTTACAATACAGGGTTATTCTACAGTCATACAAATCTTAGTACAATATTACAAAGTTGTTACTAAGGTCCTAAGGATAAACCTCAATAAGGGACCTTAAACCAAAAGATGGGTGTTATCTTGTAGTGACTGAAACCAGCCTCCAAGAAGAGTTTTTCCCATTCCTTCTCGTTTCTCTCTCTTCCAGTGACCAAAACCATCATTAACATGTCAAAAAAGAGCTTTGCTTCGGTTATTTCGTGCTCGTCTTTGATATCATTAATCACTATATCTATAATGACCACCTTTCCCCCTTTTTCTTTGTTTACAATAGCTTCTCTGCATTTTTTGAGTACCTTCACGCAATCCTCATCACTTATTGAGTGTAAAACCAGCTGCAAATTAGTCATTATCACCATCAAGAAAAAATGAAAACATTCTGTAATTTATTAATCCAACCATAAAGAACATAACCAAGCTAGCTATATATATATCGAATCCAGGAAAAAAAAGAAGCTATATATATAGAAGGAAATCCAAGAAACCAGACAAATTTTGAGATGGAAAGAATGGTTATGGAACGATTAATTAATGTACCTTAAGCAGAATGGCATCTGCCGGAGGGATGGACTGAAACATATCACCTCCAACATAATTCAACTTCAAACTGCCTGTCGAATTAGCTACAACGTGTGAAAGATCAAACACTGTGCATTTCAAGTGAGGGAATGCCATGCCTCAGAAATGATCCTAGCGCATGTTCCAGTACCACCCCCTACATCAATCAATGTATCCAGCCGCTCAAAAACTGGCCTGCAGTCTCTTACAACCAAGTTCATCATTCCAGAATCACCGGCCATTGCCTCGTTGAAAAGATGATTAAATTCAGGGTTTTGGTTACCATATTCCCAAAATCCCATCCCATGTGAACTCTCAAATGCTGTGACCTTGTCTTCCCGAAACCAATGTCCCAAGAATTGCCATGGAGTTACAAGAGCTGGGTCAAGCATCGCTAGGATAAATGGTGACAAGCTGGTGACATTTTCTTTGAGGAGGATCCTAGATGAAGGTGTGAGATCATATGCTTCTTCTTCTTCTTCTTCTTCTTCTTCTTGTTTTTTGTTTACTCTTGTGGTAGCAAAGAAGCCACAGTGCGCAAGTAAGCTCATGAGCCGGTGCACGAAAGGAGCTTTTGCAGGGTGAATCTGAAGCGCTGAGACCAACTGATGGAGAGTAATGGGTTCCCCATGATTGTGGATTATGTCTGGTATGCCTAACTGAACTGCACATTTCAGTGACATGGAACCTACGTAGCTAAAAACATGTTTATACAGATGAGATTGTGCTTGAAAAAACTCACTTGCTCCCTGGCCATGAATTTGATCCATAATTTTTCAGATGCCTTAGCTCCTGATAAGTTTCCCCTGCTAATACAATTCAAAGCATGAAGGAATATTTCCCATGAGTATGGATATGGTGGTACATAATATATATATACACCACATGTCATGAAATTTTGTAGATGAACTTTTAATCGTCTTATTTGAATGTGTGCGCCAAAGCCCAAATTGCGGAAATTGCCCTTGATTTTTCATTATAAAAAAAGTGTAATGTCCAAGAAAATAATTAAGGTGTTTATTGCTAATAACCCTTAAACAATTTGAATTAATAGAATCTAAATAATATTAATTAATAATAATCCTACCTAGTGTGGTAAATAATTAATTTTAAGTATAAGTTGTAGTTTAATTAAATCAGGGTCAATTGTTAATTAACAAAAGATAGAATTAAAATATGGTGGGGTAATGCTATAATTTTAAAGAGTTAGAGATTTAAATGAATAGAGAAATCTACCCACAACCAAGTGCGTGGCTATAGTTGGATGGGACAAGATAACCTTATCTTTTACTTGTCACTCTTCTGCCCACTGCTAGCACACACGAACCTAAGGCTGAAAAGACGATTGTGGTTACGGTTATAGCTACTCTAAAATACAAACCGCCACCGCACTGCCTAAGGCGGGTAGCGGTTATTAAACTTAAAACCGCTCCGTTATAACCGCTTTTGATAAATTGGGGTTTTTGGGCATATTTTGAATTTTGAGCCTAAATTGGACCGATTTTTTGGCTCACTCTAGATGTTTTGGCTTTTTTTTTTTTTTTGCATTTTTTAGGGCTTTTTTGGCCTAAAAAGGTGCACTATTTAATACTTATCAAGCCCAATAAAGTGATAAACGCAATCACAAAAAAAAAACCCTAAAAAGTATTTCTTCAAAATTTCAATCAAACTAATTCTTCAAAAATTACAACAAAAGCCAAAAGGTGTTGAAGGCAGCGTCTCCTTTGCCGACCATCTTGTCACTCGGCATCTGGCCATCAAGCTAGAAAAAGAAAAACGAAAAACTATTTCAGCAAATGAAATTTTACAAATAGCTTAAACTTGAATGGACAAAATAGAGCCCAAAAAATAGATATAAATGAATTCCTAAGTAAGGTCAAACAATTTTAGAGCATAAATTTTCCAAATTAATTTAAATACTACTCGATAAATCTCAGGCGGCCTTTATGAACCCTAGATCTAGCTGGATTTCAAAAAAATTTTTGAAAAAAAACCACATCCAACCGGATCTAACAAAAAGAAAAAAAAAATTACATAAATTACCATAGCTACTACAGCCATAAATCCGTTTTTTTTGGGCTTTACCATATTCTTCTTTTCGGCTTTTCTCTCTCTCGGTTTTCATTTCTCTCTCAATCTCAACGTCTCACTCTCTCTCGGGTGTGTCCCAGTGTGTGTGTGTCAGAGAGAAGAGAAGAAAGGGAGAGTGGGGCGAAGGAAAAAAAGAAAGGGGGAGAAAAGAGTGTCTGTGTCCTTTTTTTTTTTTAACCCAGTCAACCACGTGTGTGGCTGTGGATGAGGCTTTCTATTTTTTTTTTAAACCCATATCTTTTTTAAATTTCAGTATTACTCCACCTTTTATTTATTTATTTTTTTGGGAAAACTTTACTTAGGCCTCCAAACTTTGGCCCATTTTGATACTCCCCTTGAATTTTTTTGCTCTCACTTTGGTATCCTGAACTTCAAACTTGTCTCACTTTACCCTCTCCATCTGGATTCACTATTAAATCTTATTAAAATCTCCAAAATACCCCTGTATTTTTTTTTTATATTATAAAAAATGAAGGGGTATTTTAAAAATTTTTGCACCCCTCCGTTAGGATTTAACGGAAAATCCTAATAGAGAGGGGTTAAATGAGATATTTTGAAAGTACGAGGTACCAAAGTGAGAGCAAAAAAAGTTCAAGAGGGGTATGTCAAAATGGGCCAAAGTTTCGGTTGACAATTGTTTGGTGCAGGGCGTCAGTGATGAACGGGTATCACCTGGATCCTATCGCCATCTCAGGTATCATTGTTCCTGTGATTCGGATTGAGTCTTCCCAACAGTTGCTCCAGCCTATCTTGCAGCCATTGTATGGACTGTTGCGTTGATTCTTGTTGTTGGATTTTGGCTTTCCAAGGAGCCTCCCTCTCACGATCAGCATTGGTAAGGGGATTGTCACCGTTGCATTGATTGGCCATGGTCAGGATAAATGCCTGCTTTGATACCAAGTGACGTAGCAGAAGGCTTGGTAAACAAATCAGAAGCGTCTGTGTCTTCTGACTAAAAGATAGCAAGCCCGGAAGCTTAAAAGTAACAAACTCCACAGAGTATTTGAGAGAAATTCTCTGATTGATAAATATTCAATTGTGTGTTTGTTTACAATGTAGACTCACATATTTATACTAGTAGAAAACTTGAATAGAAAATAATTCTAGTCCTAGTAGAGAAAGTAATCATAGTCCTAGTAGAACAAGTAAACCTAGTCCTTAATAAGGAAAGGATAATAATTAGAAATCCTAATAGAGAAAGTAAACCTAATCCTAGTAAGGAAAACAATTACAATCCTATAAATGAAATAAATAAAGTGACAAAAGAAATAAAAAAGAAAATCTTTAATTTCTTTTGTAGTCACGTCTTACATCAGTCTCCCCTTCTTGAAAAGAACTCGTCCTCGAGTTAAGTTCTGAGTACTCTGGCGGGAAGTACTCAAAGATGTCCGCAATATTGATGTTGAGGATATAGCCAAGTCCTCGGGAAGGTCAACGATGTATGCATTATCGTTAATCTTCTGAAGTATTTTGAATGTGCCATACTTCTTGTTCCTCAGCTTTCCATAAGTATCGGTCGGTAGACGCCCCTTACGTAAGTACACCATCACTAGATCTCCTTCTTGAAAAATCTTTGATCTCCGACCCTTATCTGCCGATGCTTTGAACTTGGCATAGGATTCTTCTAGATGCTGACGTACTTCGTCTTAATGGTCTTCACTCGTTCAGCTAAGTGTTCCGCTGCCACATTAGCTCTCGGTAGCTTAGGTAAAGCCGCGAGATCTACTACCTGCCTCAAGGATCTCCCATAGACTATTTCGAATGGTGACTTTCCAGTTGACTGATTCATCATGCTGTTGTAGGCAAATTCGGCCTGAGCTAAAGCCAGTCCCACTGCTTCGGCTTGTCACCAGTAATACACCAAAGTAAGTTGCCTAAGGTTCGGTTCACAACCTCGGTTTGTCCATCAGTATGAGGATGACTCGTGCTACTAAAGTTAGAGTTGTGTCGAACCGCATCCATAAGGTTTGCCAAAACTGTGACAAGAACTTGGTGTCCCGATCGGAAGTGATAGAGCTTGGTATTCCTTGCAATCGGACCACCTCTTGGAAGAACAGATTTGCTATTTGAACAGCATCAGAGGTTTTCTTGCAAGCAACAAAGTGAGCCATTTTGGAAAATCGATCCACGACTACCATTATCAAATCAGCTTCACGTTGGGTTCTCCGGAGACCCAATACGAAATCCATGGACAGATCTTCCAGTGGTGCTTTCGGTATTGGTAAAGGCAAGTACAAGCTGGTGCTTTGGGTTTGACCCTTAGCTACCTGATAGATTGGGCAGCGTCAGAAATAGTTATCCGGGGGATGCTTGGTGTCCAACCCCATCCAACCCCTTTGTGTTTTTCAAAAAATAAAAATAAAAATAAAAATAAAAATAAAAATAAAAATAAAAATAAAAATAAAAATAAAAATAAAAATAAAAATAAAAATAAAAATAAAAATAAAAAAGTTTTTACACTTGAGTTGGATGGGAGTTGGATGAGAAAGTTGGAAAAATAGACTTTTCCTAGTTATCCACTTCTTTCTTCAGTTGAGGCCAGTAATACTGATCCTCCACCAGGGCGATGGTCTTGTCTCGACCAAGATGTCCACCGAGACCTCCACCATGTAACTCTCGAACAACTTGCTCCTGTAACGAACTTTTTAGGATGCAGAGTTGTTTCCCTCGAAAAAGTTATCCCTCTTGGATGTGCATCTCGAGAATAGGTTGCCCTATTTTGGAATGCCTCCAGGCCTCTCCAAAATCTTCATCTTTTTCATATAATTCCTTTAAGCACTCAAATCCTGTCACTTCAGAATTCATGGTGATTAGTAATGTAGTTCGGCGGCTCAAAGCGTCAGCTATTCGGTTTAGCTTTCTTGACTTGTGCTTTAAGGAGAATGTGAACCGTTTGATATAAGAGACCCATTGGGCATGCATCCAATTCAAGTTGCGTTGACTATTGATAAATTTCAAGGCTTGATGGTCGGTGTATAAGACAAACTGTCGCTGGATCAGATAGTGCTCCCACACCTTGAGTGTTCTTAGGACAGCATAGAGTTCCAATTCATAGGTATATCATTTTTGCGTCGCTTCTCCCAGCTTCTCACTAAAGAACTCAATTGGCTTCCTTTTTTGAGATAGTACGGCCCCAACCCCTACGATTGATGCATCACACTCAACTTTGAACAGCTTATCAAAGTCGGGTAAGGCGAGTACAGGTGCTGTACATAGCTTCTCTTTGATGATCGAGAAACTCCGTTCGGCTTCTTCTCCCCAGTTGAGCTTCCCTTTTTTCATGCACTCGGTGATCGGTGCTACAATGCTGCTGAAATTTCGAACGAACCTTCGGTAGAAGGTTGCCAACCCGTGAAAGCTTCTTACTTCACTTACGATCTTGGGTGTTGGCCATTCTCGGATTGCTTTCACCTTCTCTTTGTCAACTCGAATTCCATCTACACTGACCACAAATCCGAGGAAGAGTAGTTGGTTCATCATGAAATTTCACTTCTTCAAGTTGATATACAACTTGTTGTCTCGGAGAGTCTCTTGGACTTTCCATATGTGATCCATATGATCGAGCGGGCTGCGACTATAAATAAGAATGTTGTCGAAATAGACAACAACAAATTTTCCAATGAAAGGCTTCAGTACTTGGTTCATCAGTCGCATGAAAGTGCTCGGTGCATTTGAAAGACTGAAAGGCATCACCATCCACTCATAGAGCCCTTCCTTAGTCTTGAATGCAGTCTTTCATTATCCCCCGGTGGGATGCAGATTTGGTGATAACCGCTCCTCAGATCAATCTTCGAAAAGATCTTAGCTCCCGACAACATATCAAACATATCTTCTATCTGAGATATAGGAAACCGATACTTGATCGTGATCTTGTTGATCGCTCGACTGTCGACACACATACGCCAACTTCCATCCTTCTTCGATACTAGCAAGGGTAGTACGGCACATGGACTCATACTTTCTCACAAGTATCCCTTCTGAATTAACCCTTTCACCTGTTCTTGTAGAATAACATTCTTTTTTGGACTCATCCGATAGTGAGGAAGGTTCGAGAGACTTGCTCCTGGCACTAAGTCAATGTAGTGTTAAATGTCTCTCATGGGCGGAAGCCCCTTGGGCATCTCATCAAGCATGATGTCCTGGAACTCCTCTAACATCGGTCACAATGGCTCAAGAATCTCTTGCGAGTTCAGAACTATAGTTCCCTTAGTCACCAATGTGATGATCTCTCGGGTGTTCTTGACTTCTTCCATGAATTCTGATCCTGTGGTCAGAAGGACATGTTTCTTCTCAGAATAGGTAGGAGTGTTGAACGATTCTCCTTGTAAGGGTCGAAATATTATTTTCCGACCATCACAGAAGATGATGTAGACGTTGTCTCAGACTTTCTGCTAAGCGTCCACGTCATATTGCCAAGGTCTTCCCAAGATTATGTGGCACGCATCCATCTTTACCACATCACACAACACCGAGTCTGAGTAGTGTTTTCTGATCGAGAAAGTGAAGTGACATCTCTCGGAAACTTGTGTCTCGGTTTCCCACTTGATCCATCCAATCTTGTAAGGTGAGGGGTGCTTCTCGATTTTAAGGCCAGCTTTCTGACCATTGCTTCGGAAACAACGTTTTCGCCGCTGCCACCATCAATGATGACATCACACACTCTTTGATTGACGGTGCAACGTGTTCAGAATATGCTGTTTCTTTGAGTGTGCTCCTCTTGTCTTGGTGTTAACATTAAATGTTGAATAACCAAGGAGAGTAATATACCTTCATCAGCATCAGTTGGTTCTTCTTCGTAATCGGTTTGGTCATCCTCGATTGCTTCGATCTTTCCATCCTTTTCGCCTGTCTCGGTCTCGATCAAGTTGACCATCTGCCTTCTAGGACATTGATGTGATCTATGCTCCGGTTGGTTACACTTGAAACACTTATCTGAACTGGGCCGAGCATATGGGTTGTTTGATGGTATGGTCGCCGATTGTCTCGGGACATTAGTACTGCTATTGGCTCCTTTCCCATCGGCAGTCACGGTTTGAGTGGGAGTCTTGGTTGGACCCATGGCTTGTTTTCCCTGACCCTGCGTCGATTGCGTCGAGTCGCTCGAGTTTCAGTCCTGGGTTGATGCTTTAAGCCGATATAACTGCTTCTCGGCTCAGGTAGCTAAGATGACAGCTTTGGTCAAAGTAAGGACATGATGCATAGACACCCAATCTTGGATTGCATAACGCAACCCTCCAATGAACCTGGCCACTTGTTAAGCCTCGGTCTCCATGAGATCCTTCCGAGCCGACAATTGATAAAAATCATCGATGTAGGTCTTGATCGTCCAAGCTCTCTGTCGGCATTCTTGGTATTGTTGGAATAGACGCTGCTCAAAGTCGGGTGGTAAGAACCGAGCTTTGAGAAGCCTCTTCATCTTTAGCTATGAAGTCACGGGTCCTTTACCTTGTCGGGCACGTGAGACTTGTAGCTGTTCCCATCAAATGGATGCTCCTCCCTTGAACTTGTAGGCCACCAACTTCACCTTTCGTTCCTCAGGGATACTCATGTAATCGAAGAATCTCTCTACCTTCATCACCCAATTAAGGATATCTTCAATGTGAAGATGCCCGTTGAATGATGGAAGATCAATCTTTATACGGTACTCTCGGGATTCCTCCCTACCATAATCCTGACACATAGGTTGCTCTTCATAAGCTCTCATATAGCCAACATCGTGATTGATATTCCCCCTAAATCTTGCGCCTCCACGGCTGGCACCTCCACGTCCTCCACCTCTTCGATTTGCTCCAATGTTTTGACCGAATACTCATTCAGCATAATCTTCGTCATCACTGAATTCGTCATGGTTAGGTTGACGATTGTTTGGTGCAGGGCGTCGGTGATGAACGGGTATCACTTGGATCCCATCGCCATCTCAGGCATCACCGTCCTTGTGATTCGGATTGGGTCCTCCCAACATTTGCTCCAGCCTATCTTGCAGTCGTTGTATGGACTGCTGCTGTTTTTTGTTGCTGTTGGAGTTGCTAGATTTCGGTCTCCAAGGAGCCTTCCTCTCATGATCAACGTCAGTAAGGGGATTGTCACCGTTGCGTTGATTGGCTATGATCAGGATAAATGCCTTCTCTGATACCAACTGACGTAGCGGAAGACTTGGTAAACAAATCAGAAGTGTCTGTGTCTTCTAACTAAAAGATAGAACAGCCCGAATGCTTAAAAGTAATAAGCTCTGCAGAGTATTTGAGAGAAATTATCTGATTGATAAATATTCAATTGTGTGTTTGTTTACAATATAGACTCACATATTTATACTAGTAGAAAACTTGAAGAGAAAGTAATTCTAGTTCTAGTAGAGAAAGTAATTATAATCATAGTGAACAAGTAAACTAATCCTTAATAAGGAAAGAATAATAATTAGAAATCCTAGTAGAGAAAGTAAACCTAATCCTAGTAAGAAAATAATTACAATCCTATAAGAAAATAAATAAAATGACAAAAGAAATAAAAAATGAAAATCTTTAATTTCTTTTGTATCACGTTCTACATCAAATAATTTAGTCACGCCACTTGGTAATTACTCCGACGGGAACTAGACATTGATATGTACGGATGAAGGCTTTAGGGAGACCAATCTCAATTGGTTACAAAAAACTTTGCTGGACTATCGGTTGAGCAAGATTGCAGCAGAATTATTGCTTGGCGAGACGAGCCAAGTAGGGGCCTGTGTGGGCCATGACTCATGAGGCAATATCACTCATCCACGTATTTGGTGCACAAGTGTGGTTTCAGAAAGTTCACGTCATTTTCCATCTCATTTAATACTAAAGTATCATCGTCCTACCATAAACCTCATATACCAAGGATGGGGGCAATTTTGTGTTTGAGAGTTGAGATGTTAAATAATTACCAAAAGAAAAAGGTGAAAAAAGACTCTCCATCCACTATTTTGCATTTATGAATCAAGATTTGGTTCATTTTATGCAGAAATGTATAATTTCGCATTGCACACCATGATGCTAAAGGGCCACTGATGCCTTGGATATTTAGTCAGCCACGCTTTTGACCATCTTGTTCCTGGGTGAATGATTTTTACAGCAAAAATTGTGATCAAAGCCCAAGCGACCAAAGTTCACCTCCCTTAATAACCGCCAGCTCCACAATTTTTCCACAGGACTGTTATTTCCCTGGTGGCTTATCAGATAGTTTGCGTGGACAAAGTGCCAGCTGCCGATTGAATAAAGCATGAAAAGATAAGGAGGTGAGGAGGCTTGTGTAATTAACAGAAATGGTGGACGGCCTCGTGTTGCCGGTCGTAAGATGATGTTCTGATTTGGAAGAGTTTACAATCCACGCTCCAATGAGAGAAAGAGAGTTAAAGAGATTGTTAACAGAAAAGCAGAGTTTGACAAAAGTGATTATATTGAAGAGTGTAATAAACTGATACAAAGAGAAACGTATTTATACATTGAATGAATAATTATACATGTGTAACGCTACTAACTAGCTAACTAATAAATAGTTGTCAATACAACTATGATATAAACCTATATATGTGATACGCCCCTTAAGAGGAATGGAATAAATTGTAAACATTCATCTTGGACTATAATAAGTGAAATGCAGTTTGACTGTTCGAGGAAGACGTTTCATCAAGATGTCAACAAGCTGATTTTGAGAATGAACATGTAGAGTGCGAAACAACCCTCAGCAAGCTTATCACGCACAAGTGACAGTTTATTTGAATGTGCTTTGTGCGTTGGGTTAGTAGTAATGTGCAAGGCTGCTTGGTTGTCACAAAAAATCAAGGCAGGCTAGGAATGATTGAGCTGGAGATCCTTAAGCAAAGCGCATGGAGCCATGTAAGTTCACCATGTTAAGGCTGCCATTGATCTATATTCAGCCTCGGCAGAAGATCTAGAAACGGTATGTGTTTCTTAGACTTCCATTAGACCTAGAGAATAACCTAAGAAGAGACAAAATTCAGTGACAGATCTTCTTGTATTTGGACAACCTGCCCAGCCCGAGTTGCAGAAAGCCTTTAGATGCAAAGACGAATTTGTGGGAAAAAAAACCTTTGTCCTGGTGAGGATTTCCAGGTAACGGAGCACCCTGTATGTGGGCATCCATATGAGGCTTGCGAGGTGAGTCCATGAATATATGTCAAAATGATTATAAGGAACTAAGTGAACATGTAGTACAAATAAATAACAAGAAAATCTTATTGTAATATTTACAATTAACTGGGGTCTGAGGGAAGCTTATATGCAGTAGCAAATACTAATAATAGGCAAATACAAATAGAGAGAGTATATCTTGACTTCATGTATTCCAATCAAATTTAGTACTATGCAGACTTAAATTATGTGTGCGAGGACCACTAT
>FXXK01003374.1:7713-18497 GCA_900184695.1 Betula pendula | reverse complement strand
GTTTTCTTTTAGTCGCATTGTAAGGTAGCTCTAGAACTTTGATTTAACTGTAGTAGCTAGTAAATCGTTTATGAATACTTTACACTTACGAGATTCACTGATTTTAATCATAGTCCCTCCACATAATCTATCGAAACATTGACTAAAATTTCACACCATATTAATCATAGAATGTCATTAAATCCTGGTTTGCGATTCTAATCCTCTTATCGATTTTGTCTTTAACTGTCGACTCCTGTCCAATTTGATTATACAATGAATAAGACTAAATAGAGGACCGCCAAACAAAGGATTACGTTGTCTCTACCACCTAATGCAACGAATTCCATTCATTAAAACTCATTAGCAGTTCTCCGCCACACACACCACCCACACCGCTAAACATACATTACAGCTTTGAGATACATCCCATGAGACAACCGACAACTAACTAATGTCATTTACAGTAACTTCCTTGGCCGCGCCATCCATGGTAAAGATACCGAGAAAAAAGAACGATCGACTTCGCATGCTGTAAGATTGTACAATAAGGGTACTACCTTATTGTCACACGGAGAATTTTTATTAACTCGGCTCCATGAGAGATTAACCCTGCACCCACCACAGACAATGACGATCTATTTCCGACCCTTAGACACCAGGACAATACAAAACTTAAAACCATGCATTCATCAGATCTACCGGAGCAGAGAGGCGCAATAGTACAGGAGAACAGAGCTCTAGATATAATACAGAGTAGATAATTTTACGGCTAGCCCTATTAAGAGCTTGAACGCTATTATATGTAAATTTGAATTTGATTGGCCAATCAATAATTTTTATACAATCAAGTAGTATTTGTTAAGCAATACATCTTTCTTCTAGGTACATATATCAATCTAATTCTACCAACCATATAATTCTACCGCCGAAATAAAACATTATTGGGTATCCTTATTGTCCTGAGGACAATAATCTATGTCGCCCGAGTTTAAGAGATGCATGGCAATACCCTAGAGGTTTAAAAAAACATATGTAATAAGTATAGGATTAGTACTCAACCAGAAATTGTTTAAAACGCCAATGCCATCATATTCCAAATCTTAACTTAACCTATGTAATTAGACAGGGAAGGATATAAGAGGACTTGGAGAAAGGTACGTAAAATAATTTCCAAAGTAATCTGGGAAAAAGTGTCCTTATAAGTTCCCCTAAATATATATCGGTGAAGGCCGAGTGAATCTACAAGAGTTAGATATTAGAGAGCCATGAGGGAAGTAAAGGTTAAAATCCCATTCTACAAATACAAGAATAAGATATTAATTAATATTGGGCGAAAAAGACTTCGAGTCTCTTTTAACTATATCGCATGGAAGCGATCTGGGAAGAAAAGCCCAGCGAAAAATCCTGAGAAAAGATGGTAAATTGTATCCCGAGATAATATTCTAATAACCAGTCAGATTATAAAATCTTTCCCCCTTCTCACAAATCCTCACCTGAAATGCAACCCGAACCTAATAAGATATATCCAATACCCTATATCTCGGCCTATAGACTATAACCCTTTGGTTTATACCTATTATGACCTGGATCCCACACTTAAAATCATCATGAATATCTCCTATGTAATGTGGGTCCCCTTGCCCCGAACTCTAAGATACTTCAGAGCTTCGCCGGGAAATAATAGTCTCTTCGTCACCCCTGAGTCACTGTTTCTCTAACATGAATTTGTGGTCCGTACAAGTTATCTCCGGGGGCATACACTAGTATATATGAATTAGCTCAATACTTATACAATAAAAAGAACTCAATTCCCCGCTGAGAAAAGGAACCCTTGAAATAGTGAATTCCAGACTCTACTCAAGACCTCCTCCAGCCTTTTCCATGAGAAGCATGAATATTGAAAAGGATGGGACCACCATTCAATAGTCATGACGCTAGCCTAGGCAAAAAAAATATGAGTGAACTCTTACCTTACTGTGGTTTTTAGTTTTTCTGTGAGACTCCCGTCCGTAAAAATATACAAGACGAAATAGAAGACTGGACCAAATTGGAATTACCCCACGCCTATATCATTTCACGAAAATAATCATAGAATAGCATTATATGACATGTACAATTTCCCATATTAATGATCGTATATCGTTCAATCAAAGAAGGCCTCAAAGACTACGAGGAACTAAAAAAGATGAAAGACAAGGAAGGTAAGTTTGTGATGATTCCTTAGATGAATTATATCGGAGCTAGCGTATACAACGATTGACATGAATTTCGAGATTAAAATTTGATGGTGAGGGGTAGGGTCCACTGAGATCCCTTGCCTACAGTTATTTAGGTCCCTATACAATCCCTATTCAAGACTGACATGAAGCAACCAATTATTTACTTGGTACCCTGGATTCATCCGTTTTAGGATATACACCAAAGTTAGAAATAGGTGCACACTACAAATGTTATCAATCCTACTGATTCTAACACATAAGAGATGAATCTGTAGAAGATAACCATTTAAATACATCTCGGAATAAATGTCCTCACACTCGGACCAATACGAACAAGTTGTATGATGAGCCCGGGACGATGTTAATTGACCCACATCCAAACAAACCTCCTCTCCTTGATTATGAATGAGGTAATGCCTACTCCATACGCTCAGTAATGACTCTGTACCCCCTTATGTTGGAATGTCCGTTGCATGGAAACCGAGATTCACTGGATTTAAATCACACTGAACCTAAGGGCCTATTAGCCAAATCCTGAGAAATCCTCTCCTGCATAACGTGATCAGACACTTGTTCACCAAATAAAAAAACAAGTTCGCAATACCGGTTGTTTCTGCTGGAACCTATATAGCGAAAGGTGAATTAATTTAAAATAAAAGTAGGATTTAATTCAGGAATATAATTGCTGGCCCAGGTCCCTTCCTCGCGGAACCCAGCGTTGAAAGGTCCTTGTAAGATCATGCGTTCCTTTAAAGTTCTTCTCCTATTTCCTTTGTTAACAACCACACAATGACCAAAGAATTCTTTCACAAATCAACAAAATGAAATAATTTTTGTTATGTGAATTAATTAATATAATTCATTAATATCCATGAGGGGAAAGGGGGGCGAGGCGGGGCGGGCGGGGGGGGGGGGGGGGTGACTTAAGCAAATAAAAATAAAAGAAAATAAAATGAGATGAATTACACAGAAAAATTGTACTGAGTGGAAGGCATATATATTAGTAACGTGGATTAATACCGTCCATGGACGGTTTAAATGTTCCACTTACAAATTCAGGGAAAAATTAAAGTAATCTGAAAACCAACAATTAGAGAGGAATTGTAAGTCTACCGCCTAACGAAACCTAAATCCCTTAAAAACATATACAATTAAAGTTACAAGCACTTGATGGCCGTAGGGTTGAAATTGTTAGCCAAGCCATCGATATATATACATACAGTATACCTTGATAGTACTACTGGCATAGATACGAAGTCTGTTGCATATCGTAGCATAAATTTTTAGTAATAAAATTACCCTTAATCCATCATGATCAAACTGGGTTCCTTCAATAACAAAAAAAAAAAATCTCCCGACTTACCAGTCGTGAATTTTTCACCCTCTCCATGTTGTAGATAGCCAAACACATTCTATTCTATTACTTGATCGGTTGTACTAAAGAGCTATGGCGTTATCGTAACTACAGCTCAGTCCTCCGACGTTGCCGGAATCTAATTTTCATCCCGATCATAAACTATTCTAAACAAACTATGCGTTGCATAAATCACTGTTTGTGTGAGATTTGAATTTAATTGGTATACAAATTCTCATGAATTTGTCTCCTTATACTGAATTTGCTTGATTCTAATTTCTAAGTCACAAAACTTCCCTTTCTTTCTGCTTTGGCTACATGCATTTTAATGTTTGTTTTCTGGTTTTCTGGTTTTTTTTTTTCCCCTTTTTTTCTGCCAGCGTTTGTTAAAATTTCTTTACATTGGCGAGGGAGATCAATTTTTTTTCTTTATTATTAGTTAAAATTTCGATGATTGAATTAATAATGGGGTAATGAATTTTGCCCGTCGATTACAGATATGTGCATGATTATATTTTATCTTATTTTTGAAAAATAATGAGATAGTACTTATGATGATTACCGCGTCAAAATTTATTCAAAACGTCATAAATCTGTTTTCCAGTATGGGATTAACCACATGATGTGGGCATCAATGGCAACTCCGCATTTTTTTAACTGAATTTGCCGTCTTGCGTTCGGTAATGCATCATGATATATAATTATCATAATATACATATAATTAATATTATGCCTAAAGTTTGGAAAAATACTGAATTTACCTAAACTATCATATGTACAAAAGTTATTTTTTGATTGGAATGATTAGCATTACAAAAATAACGCTATTTCATTTTGCATTTGCAAGGCAAAAGCACATCAGTCCAGAAAATGTGTTTGGTTGCCAGTAAACAAATAAAAATATTATATATATACTATGTCTAAGCTACTCATTCGTACCCACAAGAATAGATAATTAAAATTAATACAATCATAGTATACTTTGAATTGATAATTTTCACCGATTAAAAAGCTATTGTACACCCAAAACAACGAAAGCCTATCCCAATCTGCATGATACCTACAGCGGGTTTTGTTTTTTATTCTTTGGCCGCAATTACCAGTTGCTATCGTACAAGTAACTTTACTGCCCTGCAGACAAGCAGTTCTGCGGCACTATACTCCGAGCTGACTGTAGGTGGCCCACATGGGGCTTTGACCACGTGTTTACCCGCAGACTCCGACCAACTCAGATATAACAAAACATACTTCCTGTAGCCGTCACCCTGGGCATTCTATGCTCAGCTTGAACTTGCTTTCTGCATTCTCTCTTTGGAACACTCATTTGTCTGCGCTCACACGGACCTGAATTCTTTCATGGTGTCAGCTTGCAATGAAGCTTGACCCCATCCAACTTAAGTCACTGTTCTGCACGGATTCTTGTACGCGTTTTTGATAGAATTCGATCATTCGCTTGAGGAACTGCAATGAAGAACCGGTAGTTAAGACCAAGGAGAGATGCAACATTGTATGAGGCCGATTTGGTGATAGTTTGATTTGCTTCATGTGTCATTTTTTAGCGCAACAAGAAGATTCACCATAATTTCTAATTCAATCCGTAATTAACCAGGATCTATTGCCTTGTTGGGGCTGATATGCCCAGCACCTACAGCGAAAGGACTAGCCGGTTTGTTGTCATCTTTGATGAGGCCCAATGTGTTGTCCACTGTGTCCGCTGATGTCATCATGGCTGACCTGATGGCCGCGGGGCTCCAATCAGGGTTCGCCGCCTTCAAAAGAGCAGCCACTCCTGCGGCATGCGGGCATGACATGGATGTACCAGACAACAGATTGAAATTACTATATAGTACCTGCGAGTCTTGCAATGTGGCAGCTGGATTTTTTGGAGGCCACGCGGCTAAGATTAAAGCACCAGGAGCCATTAGATCGGGCTTCAAGACAAATGGACAGCTCCAAGATGGCCCACGAGAACTGTAGCTAGTGACAGCTGGCGCTGGTTTGGTGCCAAGAATTGTCTTTCGAAACTCCATGCTTGCTATGGGCTGGGAGTTCGTCTTGGTGTAGTGTTCAACCGTTTCTCCGTTTTGTAGACTTAAAAAAATTGCTGGAAATGAGCTTTGGATTAAGAACTCCAAGTCAGTACTATTCGTTATAAACACTCCAGCGGCCACTTTTGCTTGTCTAAGATTTTCATATTGATCACCAACGGCCAAGAACCATTCTTGTTCTTGGCAAACAACAATCTTGTTCCCATTTTCATCAGTTCTTCAGATTGTCACAAGCATCCATAAAAACAATTGGAATTTTGTCCGAGACGACGAATTTCCTCCCGGATAGAGGGCGAGCCGGGGACTAAATCTCCACTCCAAAGAGTAATAACTCCGCAAAATCGCGGTCCATGTTAACCGGCAGCAACGTTAGAACCCACGGCGTGCCGTTGTGTAGGGTCCCCAATAAAGGGCCCCTCGTTTCCTGCTGATAGGGAACGAAAATGCCTTCTCTAACGCTGCAAATGTGCCTATGGCAATCGGGTCCTCAAACAAAGGGACTCCATCCAGGCCAACGATATTGAAATGACATCTAAACCGTCTAGAATTGCTTGCTCAATGGCAGCAAGAATATCTGACGTGTAGCCCCCCCTCGTCCCACAGGGCCTTGTACATGGCCACGTGCGCCTTGGGCTACGCCTATAGCGGTTCCCGGGCATAGCCAAAGTAAGAGGCTCCTCCACGTAATTTCCAGCGGCCGTGCTTGAGGTGTGGGTCCCGTGCCCGTCTATATCCCTTGTGGAATTCTATAGTTTTGTCGCATTGGGATTTTTGCAATTAGACCCTTGTAAAGAACCGAGCCCCATCAGCTTCTTGTTGCACAAAGAAGAGTTGAATTGTTTACCGCCATCACATTCTCCTTTCCATCTTGATGGAACTTCAGACATGCCCTTGTCATTAAAGCTTTCGCCTTCGGGCCAAACTCCTGTATCCACCAACCCGATTATGATATCCTGGCCGTAGTTTGACTTGGCATGCGCCTGAGTTGGAGTTAAGGCGAGAAACTGGGACGAATGAGTTGTGTCGGCTTTAACCGGCAAGTCCCGGGTCGAAGAAACATAACCCGGAGAATTTTCACGGCTCATGCTCAGAGGGGGAGAGACATGCAGTGAAACCATTTATAACATGAGTATAAGTATATAAGTTTAGAAGAGGCTCAGCTGGGAATTTTCGAATACGGTGGAAAGAGTGGCCAAGTACCAGTTATGGTGCCGGAGAAGGCTTTAGGCATGCTGATAAGTCCATGTGAATAATATAGTTGCATGAGACTCTGTCAAGCGGTGGAGGCCGGAGGAATAAGGAGATATAGGAAAAGAAAGACAGACATACAGGGATTATATGATAGAGAGAGCCATGGATGGTGAGTAATTAATGGATGGCCTAGTTTTAGAACACAATTGCAAAGATGGGTACTTATAAGGGGAACCAAGTTGTGTAGGGACCTTGTGGTGGGGAGCTAGCTTTTAACTTTTTTTCTCATTCCCCTAGCCTATACTATACACCTTCTTGATTGGTTTTAACCTTATCCTATGATCAGCTTGATATCTCGATTGGTAGACAGGGGAATGGGTGCATGGACACCGTTATCGTTGCGTAACGAACGACCCAATCTAAACGCATTTAGTTGATGAAGACGCAGATAATTTCAGAATGATTGACGAGCGGTACTGTAAGAAAGAAGAGCGACGCGCGCGCTTAGAATGATTCTGTATGGACCGTTTAGCTTGGAGCGAGCAGACAAACTGATTGATGGCCTTAGAGGCCCACCATGTGCCCAATTGCGCGTATTGTTGAATTTCACTCCACTGTTCACTGATCACTCAAGTTTCGACCTGTTAAAATGCGAATAAGTACTCCACGCGGGGGACTGAAAATAACATTCAAAGAAAGTGGCAGTACTTTTCGTCGCTATTATTATATTGTCTTTGATAAATATCAATTTACCTTCCATGAAATTATTTGTTTTGAGTAGAGCTGAGAGTCCATCCCAACGTCCATTTTTATTAAAAAAAAATTAAAAAATAAAAAAAAATTTTTTTTTATACTAAACAGCTTTAACTTATTAATTTTTTTTTATATTTCTAAGGTTATGAAATGGAGATGAATAAGCCTGAACCTGTTTTTCGTTAAAAAAAAAAAAAAATTTCTTATTTTTTATCCCAAGTTCAGTACTTATTTCATTCCCCATTTCATAACCTTAAAGAAAAATAAAATAGAGATTTGATAAGTTTAAACGTGTTTTTTAATAAAAAAGTAATTTTTTAATTTTTAATTTTTTTTTCGTCTAAACGAACGCCTAGCACGACTCAGTTGTTTTTGTTAGAAATACTTATGATTACTGAACAAGACAAACTTAAGAAAATATTTAGGAAAAAACTGTCAAAAATATTTTTCTCACATCTACTAATTAATAGCAGTGATCGCTCCTAATCATGAGAGATTAGTGAAAAGTTATGTGATTAGTGTTTAACATTACTACATGGAATCTGTAAATTAGTGTTGAACTTACTTTAACGGAACATTTCTGTATCTGATTTTGAAAACCAGGATAAATAAATGAGCAAGATATTAAAATGTAAACCAAACAATAGTTAATAAGAGACAATTAATCATGAGAATTTTATACCAATTATATATGATTTCATCTCACATGCACAGACAGTGATCATGCAACACAGTTTTTGGGAATTTTATACCAATTATTATGGATGATAATTGAGATTCCGTGCTTGTGACATGGAGTTTGCAGTTGAACGATAAAGCCAAACGCTGTTTAGACAACCATCGATAATATTTAAGAAACAAAGAGGATGGTGAGCTAATAATCCAAGGTTTTCTTGAAAATTCCAGTCTTGCATGGAGTGTCAATAAGCCATAATAAGCTCGATGCTTAATTTAGGTTTCCATGCCATGGAGTGTCAACTCGAACCATAAACGTTGACTATCGATAATTCAAGCAAAGTTTGATGCGAATCAATTAGTTAAAAAAAACAAAAAATAAATAGATGGCTCGTTCGAAGAAGCTGTCACTTCTAATGAAATACTTTGAGTTAGAACCCTGTTTAGAATTGCGATTTCAAAAAGTGTAATTTTAAAAATAGCGATTTTAAAAAGTGCGATTTGAGAACATGATTCTAAAAACGCAGTTAGCGTATGACAAAAAATCGCAGTTTGGCCTTTTAAAATCGCAGTTTAGACCTTTTAAATTCTTCATTTCAAAAAACTCCCGTTACCTGCGTTTGAATTGCAGATTTTCTACGTTTTAAATCGCAATTTTTTAAAATCGCAGTTTTCCAAACAATCTAATTTTACGATTTGGTTTAAAATCGCACCTTATTGTCTACGAAATCGCAATCCCAAACGCACCATGAATCAAGAACTCCAAAATACAGAAAAAGTATTATATCAAACTATAATCTTCAACCTCTTTATTCATCTAAAATCTCTTTAAAATAATATAAATAATTGAAAATAAAATGGACTCTATTTATAAATAGAGTTATCTCTACTTCCTACCGAAAAAAAAATGGATAGAACTCTTATGAATCTCAGTCCAAACTAATAGTGTTTATTTCAAGTTTACTACTTTCTCTAAGTAAGAGAGAATCTTAGTTCCATACCTACTACTCATTATCTAGATCATATTCCTAATTATTAGGATTGCAACAAAATTTTTTTTTATAGAACCATTCGACAAATTTGATAGAATCATAGAAACGAAGAGTATGGTAAGCTAATCTAAAGTCCGACTTGATTAATTCGCGCCTCTACAAACAAAGAATACGATGATTTTTAAATGTTTGAAGAGATCTTCTTTTCTTTTTTCTTTTTCTTTTTTTTTTTTTTTTAAAAATATATATATATAATATATAGCTGAGAGGATAGCGTTGTTAGGTGCATAGTTTTAGAAAGTGTTTTTATATTTGATTTGAAAAAGTGAATTTGATGTGATATATGAGGAGGGAAGTTTTTTATCTTTTTTTTTTTTTTTGTTTAAAAAAAAAAAAAAGAATTTCATGAGATTGGAGCCGACACAAGGAATCGGCGCAGGAGCTCCACTGCATGAAGAACTCCAGAAGGGCCAAACAAGTCAAACAGGGCCCTGAAACGAACTTCAGTCACAAATTTAATCTGAGCAGCTTCATTGCGGGCCTTCTCATCCCTTCATTCTCTACCATTCCTTCAAGTCAGTTTCCAGTTAGCCTGAAAAAAAGAGTTTCCTTAAACCCCCTTGAAACGACCTTCATGTCACAATTTAAGCAAAAGTAGGCCTGGGTATCGGTAAATCGGTGTCGAACTTATCAGTTATTCCCGATTAATACGATATATCCTAATTTTTGAAAATTATCGTTAAGCGGTTAACCAATTTAACCGTGGGCTTTTTTTTTTAACTTGGGCCTAAGTATTTTAAATGGGCCAATTTCGTTTTTTTGGGCCCAAATCTTTTTTTTTTTTGCTGATATCTGAAAATCTGTAGCCTAATTTAAAAGTGGCCTGTTTTTTAATTTTTTTTTGGCCCAAATCCAATTTTTTTGCTCTTATCGAAAATCTGCAAGCCCAATTTTAAGTGGGCGTGTTTTAAATTTTTTGGGCAATTTGGACTTTTTTGGCCCAAGCTCAACTCAACTCAATGTAAAAATTAAAAAACGTTGAAATTGGGCTGCAGACCAGGAAGGCAGGAACTAGGAAGGCAAGAGCAAAAAAAAAGTAAAAAACAGTTCAGAGAGACTCAGAAATTCGAATGAGTGTAAGGAAAAAACTATCACTTATCTATTTTTCCTTGAATACAAAATCACACGGTTGGATTTTTGTGGCCAAGCTTCAAACTCCAACTCCAAATGTAAAAATTAAAAAACGTTGAAATTGGGCTGCAGACCCAGGAAGCCAGGAACTAGGAAGCAAAATAAACAACAGAGTAAAAAACGTTCATAGACTCAGAAAGTTCAGAATGAGAAAATGTAAGGAAAAAACTATTTCACTTAACTATTTCCTTGAAATACAAAAATCACACACGGTGGAGCTTCTAAACTCAAAACAAGATATCCAATATCCATATACACAGATTTTGCAATTCAACTGCATGTAATTTTGCAAATGCCAAGGATCATTATAATAACAAACCCTAATTCCACATAAAATTTGCTCCCCTGCTGGAACCATGAATATGGGAACATCCAATCC
>FXXK01003373.1:12143-25193 GCA_900184695.1 Betula pendula | reverse complement strand
CCCACGAGGAAGGAGGACGTGGTAGGCCAAAATGGTGATCACTGTGGCGCTCTTGGACATTGGAAAGACGCTTGCTATAAGCTAGTCGGCTATCCACCCAACTGGGATCATTCTCGCAGCAATCAGAAATTCAGTCAAAATAAAGGATCCCTCCTTATGTTGCTCATCATGTCTCTACCAATCCAGGAACATCTCTATACTAATGAAAGTTCGATACCAGGACTCTCTGCTGAGCCAATACCGCCAATTGGATGGACCTTCTCTCGCCAAATCATTCAGCCAATCTTGCTGGTAATGTCCTATCTCATTCTTGCAATTTAATTCCAGATTCCCATTCCTCTGATTGGGTCTTGATAGTGGAGCATCCGATCACATGACCTCTCTTCCTTCCATCCTTGAGACTTCTCACGAAGTCCAAAATGCTAGCCCCATTAAACTTCCAACAGGTGAACTTGTTCCTATCACTCACATTGGCTCTATCAAATTGTCACCACTGTCACTATAGCCAATGTTTTATATGTCCCTGATTTTAAGTTTAATCTCCTTTCTATTAGCAAGATCACCCGTGCTCTAAATTGTGTTGCCTATTTCTTCTCCACTTTTTGTGTCTTCCAGGACCTAGCCACGAGGAAGCTGATTGGAATGGTGAACTTCGTGATGGGCTATACTACTACAAGGCAACCGCACCACCACCTTTCCCTGCAACTCCATCCGCCATGCATTCCCAACAACACCTTGACTTCTCTTTGTGGCACCAAGTCTTGGGCATCCATCTCCATCCGGCATGAATAAAGTCATTTCCATTCCTAATTCTTGTTCTCACTGTGATGTATGCCAAACGAGGCTAAACATACTCGTCTTCACTTTTTCATTGAATCACAATAAAAGCAATGCCATTTTTTCTCGAATTTATTGTGACATTTGGGGAGGTTACCCTACCCCTTCACACACAGGTGCTCATTATTTTTAACTATAGTTGATGATTATTCACGCAACACTTGGGTATATCTTATGCGTTTTAAAATCTGAACTTATTCTTGCTTAAAACATTTTTGCCTTCTCATCAAAAACCAATTTGCTTTGCTCAGTTCAGCACATCCGCACTGACAATGGGCAAGAATTTCTATCACATCGGATCCAACAATTCTTTCATGACGAAGGTATCATCCATGAGCGTACTTGTGTGGAAACCCCCCAACAAAATGGAGTTGCGGAGCGTAAGCATCGGCACCTACTCAATGTTGCACGGTGTTTACGCTTCCAAGCTCATCTTCCCGTCTCTTTTTGGGGTGAGTGCATTTTGACTGCCACATATCTCATCAATAGAACACATCTCCTAGTCTTGGAAATAAATCACCCCATGAACTCCTCTTCAATAATCCTCCCGAATGATCATCATCTTCGAGTATTTTGGCTGCTTTGCTATGTGCAAACTCTTCGTTCATCTCGCGACAAATTCTCACCCGTGCCTCAAAATGTATTTTTCTTGTTACCATTTGGTCATAAAGCATATAGAGGTATATGATCTAACTACAAAGAAAACCATTGTACTCGGGATGTCACTTTTTTTTTTGAGAATGTTTTTCCTATTCCAACATCATTCTCTTCCTCCAACTTGGCCCGGGTTATACCCTATCCCTCCCCAGATCTTTCCCTTCTAACCCATCTACTCCCACTTCTCCACCATTCATCCCTGCCCCTAGTCCCGCCAACCCCACTGCATCATCTCATCCTACGCCCCTAGTCTCTCCTACGCCTCCTGCACCTTCGCCACCTTCACGCATATCACCACCACCACCACCCATTATCATCGGCCTGCACGCACCATCTCCGACCCACCTATCTCAAAGATTTTATTTGTGCACCTCTACCTACCAAGTCCATCATGATTCCCCTGATCAACCCTCGGCAGGTTATGGTACATTCTCTCTCCCATTTTCTTTCATATGATCGTTTTAATCCCCAAACACTTGGTTTTTTTATCTGCATTGTCTCACCATTAAGATCCACACAAATTTATGTCAAGCGGTCCAACTATTCTCATTGGGCGGGATGCTATGGCTTCTGAAATCAAGCCTTGGAGGCCAATCACACTTGGACACTTCAATGTTACCTTCTGGCAAACGACAATCGGCTGTAAATGGTCTTTAAAACAAAGCTTTCGAGCAGACGGCACCATTGAAAGGTACAAAGCCCGCCTTGTTGCTAAAGGTTACACTCAAATTTGAAGGTCTGATTACCACGATACCTTTGCACCTGTTGCCAGCTTGTTACCGTTCGTTGTGTTCTTGCCGTGGCTGCAGCCCGCCACTTGGTCTTCCATCAGTTGATGTCATAATGCTTTCTTGCATGGAGACTTGATGAAGAAGTATACATGACTCTTCCACCCGGTTTGCAAAAAGGGGGAGGACTTTGAGTTTGTTCGTCTCAACAAGTCGCTTTATGGCCTCAAACAAGCCTCTCGGAAATTGGTTCTCCAAAATTTTCCTTCTGTCCTCATTGCTGCTGGTTTTCAACAATCTCAAGCAGATCACCTCTATTCACTCAGTCACAAGGCTCTTCCTTCACAGTTGTTCTTGTCTATGTTGATGACATCTTGGTGGCTGGTAACAATCTGGATTTCTATTAAACAAACTCAAAGTCTTCTTAGCTCAACAGTTTCGGATCAAAGACCTTTGCACTTTAAAAATATTTTTTGGCCTAGAAGTTGCTCGTTCTCCATCCGGTATCTTCCCTAATCAACCGAAATATATGCCTTGATATTCTCAGCGAAGGGTCATCTTGGTGCTCGTGCCAGCTTCTTTTCCATGGAACAAAACCTTCAAGCTCACCAATGAAGAAGGTACTTCCTACTTGATCCTAGTTCTTATCGGCGCTTGTTCCGTTGATTTATCTCACTATTACTAGGGCAGACATTGTGATATTCACGTCAACCTTGAGGTCATTTATGACATCAACCCCGCAGCCCCATTACGATGCTGCCATCAGAGTTCTCCGCTATATCAAATCATCCCCCTGGCAAAGGTATTTTTTCCCTTCTGATTGTGATCTCCAAGTCTTATGGTTATTCAACTCTGATTGGGCGAGTTGCCCCATTACTCGCCTCCACCCACTGGCTATATTTTACTACCACTCGGCAGATAATCCTCTCTCATGAGAACCAAGAAGAAACCAAGTTTCCCGCTCTTCCGCTGAAGCTGAATACCGGGAGCAATGGCAGCAACTACTTGTGAACTCCTCTGGCTCAAAAATGCTCTTCAGGGCTCTCGGGGGTTTCTCATTCTCAACCCATGAAACTTTATTGCGATAATCAAGCAGCTCTTCACATTGCTGCCAACCCCCGTTTTTCACGAACGAACGAAGCTATTGACAGTTGACTGCCACCTTGTCCGTGACAAACTCCAGTGCTAAGTATTAATTTCTACAGCTCACGTCCCCTCTAGTCATCAGCTTGCCAGACATCTTCACTAAAGCTTGTGGGCCGTGAACAACTTTCATCGCTTCCTTTAGCAAGTTGGCATTACGGATCTTCATGCTCCAACTTGAGGGGAGAGGGTATTGAGATATGAATTATATTCCATGGATTGATCCCTTGATTTTCTATGATTTATTTTTATTAGTCCATGTATAATAGATATACAATCTCTCTCTTGATTCATTTGGACGAGAGTGTGAGAAGTTTCGGTTTGCTGCCATGACTACTGAATCAGAGTTGAGTGTAGGTAGGTGAAGCAACCTCTGTTTCTCTTCTTGATGGATAATGGAATAAACTTTGCCAACGTTGGGAAGAGGATCCACGGCAAGGATCTGGCTGCGAATGGATGCATATGACTCGTTCAATCCCATAAGGAATTGAAAAACATGTTCGATTTCCTGCATGTGAGTGAGTTCTCGCAAGGCACCACAAGAGCAATTTGGGATGGTAGTGAGTGTATTCAACTCATCCCAGTATGATTTGATAAGGTTATAGTAGGCAACAATGGACATATGATCTTGGCTCAAGGTGGAGATATCCCTTTTTAACTTAAAGATTCGAGGATTGTTACCTTGAGAGAAACGTTCTTCTAAATCGATCCATACTTCTCGAGGATTGTTGCAGTAGATGACACTGTTGAGGAGCAATTTATCAATGGAGTTAAGGATCCATGACAACACCATATCATTACATCTTTCCCACAGGTGAAGGTCTGTGGAGTTGAGGGTTGGGCGAGTGAGAGAACCGTCGACAAAACCAAATTTGTTTTTGGCGTTCAAGGCCATTTTCATGGCTCGCTTCCAGGTGATGTAGTTGTCACCGGTGAGGGAATTAGAAACTAATACTGCTCCTGGATGATCAGCAGAATGGAGAAAATATGGAGAAGATGGAGAAGAAACATCACTGACTTGGTGTGATGTTTCATTGTGCTGGGGTGTTTCATTGTGCAAGGGTGGAGTATTACCTTGCACATTTGTCTCTGATTCGGACATGTTGATGAAAGAAAGAAAAAAAATCAGAAATGCTCTGATACCATGTTAAGAAAGACAAATGGGACCAATATTGAACAAGGAAATGGAAAAGAGAATTGATTCTCGTGTATATTCTGTATCATTGTTCTCTGTTTTATATTACAGCCAAGGGAACAAAATCCCATGATCTATGGACTAAGAAAGGAAAATACAACTCAAATGTAAAAGCTACTAATGACGTACAGGTGTATATCTATATACATGGAAACTAATAAAAAATAAATCATAGAAAATCAAGGGATCAATCCATGGAATAAATTCATATTCATAATTATAGTACAAATGAATTTGCAAAAATGTTGGCAATTGATGCTTGCTTCATCATCAAACTATCTTGTACGAATGCTTCTAAAATTTTTCACCATGTCCTGCATGTTTCAATTTCTATATATACCATGATTGGAAATTGCTTGAAATTCTTTTATCAGAAATGCAGCAAAGCAAGAAAAGGAAAAACAGAGAGGAAGAAGAAGAAGAAAAAGAAGGGATGAAAAATGAATTGTATTCATGTGTCTATGAAGAATATGACATGGCATTATATACAAGTATTGCCTGATCTAAAAACAGAAACTAAATAACTAATTACAATTCATTCCGGTATGAGACATTACATTTCCTTGTAGAGCTTAATATTCTTTGTTGTCTACACTTTTCTTGAGGGTAAGATTGGTTGCTGAATAAGGCAAGTGTTTCCTTATTAATCTTTTATCAAGGCTGGCAGATGAGCAAGGTGAATAATGCTTTGCTGATTTGACTGAAGCTCTCTCATTATAGCTGATTTCCTTTGATGTAGCCCAAGTATCATGTTCTGCCTCTAATCTTCAGCGTCTGTAGAATATGCCTTTGGTGCATTCTGTGATGTAACAAAATTTGGTAAGGAATATATTCTCATCTTGTGTATCTAATTGTTTTACATTATATGTATACCCTCAATTCCCTATCTCTTTTTAATACTCATGAAGTAAGAATACACTGTAGAGGAAAAAAAAAAAAAAGTAAGAAAACTCCCAAAGGATGTGCTGAACATATTAGGTGATGATAGAATTGTAATTTTTGTATGGAAGTAAATAATTATGGGTTTTTCATAAATTACATTTCTTAACAAAAAGCTTGTAGTGTCCGAGTTACCAAACAAGCCAACAATGGAACAAGAAACATAATCGAGATTACAGAAGATCGAGAGAAAGAGAGAAGAGATTGTTGCCTTGGTTTGTCTTGAGGAGTTTCTCCGATTGTGTATTCCACATGCAAGATCGTTACTCTATTTTTGTTTAATTTCCTCCAATATTTTATTTTCTTAAAAGTTTTTCTGAACGCTAAACATGCACTTGAGATAACAGTCTCTTTTGGCCCTATTATTATGACAATATTCATGCTTAACGTGCTGCTCATACAAATTTGGCGGATGCTGAATTTTCTGAACTGTATTGATATTTATAACCCTACAAGACTTTGTGACAAATCACGACATTTTCGTTCCTTTTTTTCTTTTTTTATTCTTTGGTGAATGGTGAATGGTGACCCTATAACTACATTAATATTTTTTAGTTGATTAAAAAAAAAAAAAACTACATCTATTGACTATTATTATATATATTTTTATGTTGAATCAAATTGATTTAATTTTAAAGGTTTACTGTTCTTCACCGTTTGATGAAGAGCTATGTGCATGTGTACGCTTTGTCAATTTCAGGCGTCTGGAATTTTACTCTTCTCCATATATCATCATCTAATGCTATTAACCATCACATTTATGGGCATAACCATAATTTTCTTCGTTTTGACGATGATCTACACAATAAATGTAGTTTTGAAAATGGAAAAATGAATTAGCTCATAGTTGACCCAATTAGGCTTAATTTGGCTCAATAGAATCACACTCGTTGATGATATACATAGAATTTTTGTTTTAATATAATTTTTAATATCATCATTAAATTTGAGATAAATTATTATTAAATTTTAATTTAACAATAATTTTAAAAATTATATTACTTTTAAAAATAAAAATCGTACATATAGCATTAATTACTCAACCCCCCAACTTTCACTACTTTTTCTAATGATTGGCTTTTGACGAACTTAAGTCTCTTTTATCTGGTTGCAATTGGGATAAATAGTAGGTGCAATTCCAGAATCAGTTTTCTTCTTCTATGTTTATTCAAAGGACGGTGACATTTGTCCCCTGTAACCTTTTTCTCTATTCAATTAGAAGACAAAAAAAAGAAAAGAAAAGGACGGTGATATTGGAATAATTTATCTTGTTTGGAACTTCTTAAATTCCGTTTTTAATACTCACAATCAGTGGAGTATAACAAATCAGAAAATATTTTTGGCATTTATAACTAATTAATTTTGAAACCAGTTTCAAAACCAAATTTATTAAACACAAAAATTAGCCGGCTTACAATGTGAATACAAACATGGGGAAGAATTCACCCTTAAAAATTGGCTTGCAAGAGGGGAAGGTGCCCAAGAATTTATATCTATATGGTTAAGATTATACTTATCTTGNGTTGCTTGCACCCAAAATAAGGGTTGTGATCCTACGTAAGGGTAATTTAAATAAGCTACTGTACCATCAAGGGTAGTAGTTCAATAGTTACAAGAAAATTCTCAAGTGGTTGAGCATGCACTAAAGTCTGGGTTCGACTCTTGCAATGAGAATCTCTTAGCCTATTAGTGTTCGCCACTTTGAATTTCATTGATGCCCTGATGGGGCGGATGTTAAGATATAGCTCGGTCGGTTCTTGAGGGAGCACCTGCAGTTTCCACTGTCTAAGCCTCTCTTGAGCGGCGCTTCACAAGTTGAGAACTACTATGGTCATGCCCAGGTAGGATAACTACAATTGACCTCTCCCTCCAACCCTTTTATCTAAAAAAAAAAAAAAAGGCTACTGTAATAAACTTCTTTTAGTCCAGTCATCTTCACCTTATTGCTATATGTATGTCAAAAAAGACAAAAAAAGAGTAGTTGCAATATATGCTAGGAATTGCAAACCACAAATTCACTCACCTTCCACTTCATCTTAAAGACCCTATAGTCTATAGAAGTCATTAATGCACATGTTGTCAATGAGGGTCAAGTTGTAAAATGAAGATTAAGAATAAAGTAAAAGCTATTTTTTTTTTTTTAAATGAATTTCTAAACTTTCATTAAACAGAAGAAATCTTTACTCAGTAAGTACAATACTGTGAATAAAACTAGGAAGAGAATCTCTCCATACATAATTTATTGACTGGTTGAGAGTTGCCTTCGCCAGGTGATGGGCAACTTCGTTTGCCTCCCTATGAATATGGGAGACCTTCTAAAAGTGAAAACTATTTAGCAAAACGCGTGTATCTTCAATCAAAAAATCATAACGACTCCAACAAGAATCCTGGGGTCGTAATGCTTGGACAATTTCTAAGGCATTCCCCTCAAGATGAAGTCTTGTGATTACAAGTTCCGTACAGAGAGATACAGTCTTCCAAAGCGCCACCACCTTCGCAATAGTTGGGTCAACAATACGAGACACTGTTGCACATAAAGACACCAGGACTGCACCATCCTCATTGCGAATTATTGCTCCAATTCCCATTTGTTGCTCCTGGGAATTAATTCCGGTTTCTCCGAAGGAGCGCAGATTTGCTCTACCCACAAAGCAGAGCAAATCTGCTTTGATTTGCTCTGCTTTGTGGGCAAAGCAAATCCTCTGCACAAAGCATTTTCTAGAAATCCTTGCTGGTGGAAACCATAGGATCTAGAAGCTTTCTATGTGGCACTGCTTGATTTGGCGCCAAGCATAAATCCATGTTCTAGTGTACCCATAGCATGAGACAACCAATTAAATGACCGCCTCTCAGGATTGAATCGATGGTAGACATGGAAGGAGCAAAAGCCTGGGAAAAAGGAGTTGGCATGAAATCAGAGGATTCATTACTTGTAAATGCACCAAAAGAAGCACTTTCATGTGGTAATTCACGCAGATCAGCATCTCCATCCAAAAACTGCACCACTTGCTTCATGCTAGGCCTTGCAGCTGGTATTGAATGTGAGCAAAACAGGCCTAGTTTCAAAACCAATTCCATTTCCTCCACCACATAATTACCATCCAATCTAGGATCACTAGCATCAAGGATAGCTCCTCTTCTACAGCACTCAGTGAGCAAATCAACCAAAATCAACCGTTCAGACAGTCCTTGGGCCTGTACCTTTATAGGCATTCTTCCACAAGCCACCTCGAGCATGAAAGCCCCGTAAGCAAAGACATCACTGCAAGTGGTTGCCCTTCCTGTTCTGTAAACCTCCGGAGCCAAATAACCCATAGTCCCAACCACACGGGTGGTTTGGAGATTGGTACCATGGTCGTGTAATCTTGCAAGCCCAAAATCTTCTAGTTTTCCATTTAATTCAGCATCCAATAGAACATTGCCAGCTTTTACATCTCGGTGTAAAACAACTTGCTCCCACTCTTCATGGAGATAAAAAAGGCCAGGTGCTACTCCTTTGATGATTCGAAATCTTTGAAGCCAGTTAAGGTTTGGTTTTTCATTGTTGTACAAGAACTTGTCAAGGCTTCCGTTGGGCATATAATCGTAGACCAAGAGGAGTTCTCCCCTTCGTCGGCAATAGCCCAGGAGCTACACCAAGTTCCTATGCCTCAACCTTCCCATGCTAACGATCTCAGCCACAAATTCCTTCATCCCCTGTTTGGAATCATGGGAGACTCTCTTTACCGCAATTTGTAGATTAGATGAAGGAAGTATTCCCATATAAACCTTTCCAAAACCTCCTTCTCCAAGAACCTCCATGTCTTTGAAACCTTTGGTTGCTTTGTAGAGATTCTTATAACTGAACCTGTGGGGACCATACTCCTCTTCCCAATCTTCTTGTATCTCTTCATATTTCTTCCTCCTCAAAATGTAAGCAGCTCCTGCGATGGTTATCAGAACAAGTGCTACTGGTATGAGAGAAGTGATGATCACTATGTTTGGTTTCTCTTTCCTTTTCTTCACTTGGGGAACTGAAGGAAGGCTTGAAAGATTTAGGCTTTGTGCTGGTCCAGTTTTATTAAAGCTCCATCCTAGGATGTAGTGGTCACTCCCAATTGAACCTGTGGATGAAGAGAAACCAACATACATAGATTCCAAGAGAATTTGAGAAAGATCAATGGGTGTTGACAAGAGAGGCCTGTTTGGTTTTGGGATTTTGGTTGGGGCAGGTGTTACATTTAGCAAATTTTCTGCTCCATCATAGACTATCCAAAGATGCATTGGATTCCCACTCATGAGATCCAAGCTTATACTCTTCCCTTCTTCATTGGAAAAATACATTGCAGGAGCTGATGTAACTGATCTCATACGGTTCACATCGATTCCCACATGATTCATTGCAATATCTTCAAATTCAGGGTCCGGAACAGTATCAAGCTCGATGGCCAAGACATGGTTTGCAGGGAGGCCGTTATTTGAATCATTGAAGAGCCCCCAGATACCCATTTGCTAGAGCATGGGTGAAGTCTGTCGAGGGACTGATGGTGAAGGCAATGCCGTGACACCAAGATTTTCCAAATGTGGAACCAAGGCAAACATAAAATTTGTAGAAAATGAAGTTGTATTGAATTTCATCGGAAAGCGATAGAAAGCCCTACCAACTTGTTGGCGTGAAAGGTTGTTGGTTAGCTGAAATAGACCATTAGTGTGGTCGATTCCCGCCGCTCCATCAAGAAGCAGATCAGTTTGCAGGAAGCCATTGTAGATGAATTGATCTTTTTCATCTTGAGCAAGTGCCAAGGGAATATAGGAAACATAGAGAAGTATCAGAAAATGAAGTGATCTAAGAATTATTGCCACTAGCTCATAACCCGCGCAATGCACGAGATTATTTATTATAATTTAATTTCAAAACTTAAACATCTCCTTCGAATTTTTCATTATATGGTAGAAAAGTTGTGTAACAAAATCTATTATGCCTATTTTAATAAAAAGACATATTAAAGATCATACAACATTACATTGCTGAACATAGTGACACAACTACACACAAAACATTGTATAAATATATAGATCACATAAAATTTTACTATAAAAAGAACCATAATTTTAGTTTTATCTATATAAATTAAAACATGTTAAAATCTATGCTCCCATAGGAGTAGTTTAAAATGAAAAAAAGTATAAAAAAAAAAATAGTAAGAAAAAAAACCTGGATTCTAATTATCAAATGATTAAAAGAAAATTAACAAGAATTCAATGCTTAATTATGTCTTTGGTGTTTCGAAAGCATTTCTATTCATTTTCTGCATAACAATCTATCACACCTATTTAAAAAAAAAGACATATTAAAGGTTATATAGTAGTACATTGCTTAACATAATGACACAATTGCATAGAACATTGCATTAATATATACATCACATAAAATTATACTATCATGAGAACCTTAATTTTAGTTTTAATCCATATAATATAAGTTTTATTTGTATTAAAATATAAAAGGCACCACACCAACAATATCAGAGATTTATGTTAATTTTCTATTTATGCTTTGATAATCATAATCCAGGTTTTCTTCGTGCTATTTTTTTTTCTTTATATTCCTTTTCATTTTAAACTACTCATACGGAAACAAAAGATTGTAACATGTTTTAGTTTATATGAACTAAAATTAAAGGTTTTATGTTTTAATTCGTTTGAATGATTTATGAGATTTTTTTTTTATTTGTATAATTTACTCAGATTTCCAAGCAATCTTTAAAAGTGTTTTTTCTTCTTTAACATGAATCTATTATATTGTTGGTGTGATACTTATTATATTTCAATACAAATAAAAATTCTGAACATTCTAAAAATAAAACAAAATATTTCACTCAACATTTAATGCAATCAAATAAATATTCTCATATTAGGTTTAATGCTTAATTATCTCTTTAGTATTTCGAAAGAATTTCTATTCCTTTTCTACATAACAATCAAAGAAAATTTTGTCTTATTTTGTTTTCAAAAGCAGTGAAAGCCCTTTAAAAAAAATGCTTGAAAATCCCAATAATCACACAATTCAAAAAAAATCTCATAAAACATTCAATAAAAATTAAAATCTAAATTAGAACGGAAAAGAATGACAAAAATGAAAACATAAAAACAAAACTACATGAAATAAAAGCAAAACAATTAACAATAGTAATAAAATAGAAAAATCACTAAATTTTCTTTGTACTTTTTCCAGTTTCAATGAAATTTATAGGTATAGAGAGAAGGCTTGTCCAATAGAGAAAGAAACTACTATTCAATGAATGTAAACTAAAAAATCGCCATATCTCATATTAAAAATAACAATAAAAAAATCTCTATCATTTTCCTGAATTTAATGTAAAATTTATAAAAGGAAAATTATTCAATTTGAATAAAAATAACATATAAATTAAAATAATAAGGACAAAAAACAGAATTAGAGGAACATAAACACATAAAATAAAGATTAAAAAAAAAAAGAGAAAATGAAAAATACTAATAAAACAATGATAGGAAACTCTCTTATGCACCATCTCTACACAGAATTCATGTAAATTTTACTAAGGAAAAAAAAAGTAATTTGATTAAAAAGTAATATAAAAATTAGAACAAAAAATAAGCTTTCGTATATATAACGTGCCTAAAAGAAGCTACTTTTAGGACACAAAAAAATAAAAAAAAAAATCAATGAACAATTGCATAAACTAAAAAATTGTCATACCTCGTACCAAAAATAATGATAGGAAACTCTCTCTCTCACTATCATTTTCATCTATTCAATGTAAAATTTGCTAAAGTAAGTAATAATCAATTTGATAAAAAAAATAATATATATAAATTAGAACAAAAAATGAGGACAAAAAACAAAAACTGAAGTAGTACAAAACCACATAAAATAAACATAAAAAAAAAAATTGAAAATGAAAATACTAATATAAATGAAAAAATTTGTCGTTTTCTGTATACTTTTTTTGGTTCCAATGAAACTTTAAAAGCCAATGTCGTTCATCAATTAAGCACATAAATAATGTGCAATACACACAAAAAAATTAAAAAAAAAAAAAACACAATGAAGAACAACGTAAACTAAAAAAATCGTCATACTTTGTACAAAAAACAACAATATAAAACTTTTTCTCACCATCATTTCCCAGTGTAAAATTTACTAAAGAAAAAATACTCAATTCAGAAGAAAAAAAAAAAGATATAAATTAGACGGAAAATAAGGAGAAAAAAACAAAAACGGAAGTACTAATATAATTGAAAAGAATTGTCTTTTTCGTATACTTTTTTTTTGTTCCAATGAAACTTTGAAAGCCAATTCCGTTTAGAACCACATAAAATAAAGATAAAAAAAAATGGAAAATGAAAATACTAATATAATTGAAACGAATTTTCTTTTTCATATATTTTTTTCCGGTTTCAATGAAACTTTGAAAGCCAATGTTGTCCATCAATTAAGCATATAAATAGTGTGCATTACCAAAAAAAAAAAAAACTAAATGAACAACGTAACTAAAAAATCTTCATACCTTGTAAAAAAACAATAAT
>FXXK01003372.1:0-11728 GCA_900184695.1 Betula pendula | reverse complement strand
TGCCATAACATGTTTATGCTATGAATTGAGAATAATAATGCTTGTAATTTATAAATTGACTAAATCGTAGACTTACTCTTGTATCTTTTCTACTTATGATCTTATACTACTATATAGATAGTTTAAACGATGGCGGTGTATTTGGGCAGTATGGTCCAATTGGAGGACATTCTTCGAGTGATTTTTGAGGAGATAAAACCTGTATGGCTGAGTAGGATGTGGCATGCCAGAGGAGACCTCCATCACGATATGATAGATATAATCTACATGATCTATGTCAAGAAGACTGAGTAATGATTTTGTTGCTGTTATGTCAGAATTTGGGTTGTAACCCTTATGTTTTGTTGATGATTGGTCTTTGACTATACTTTGGAGACATCAGTATGTTTTTATGATATTATGGTTATGTTTTCAGCTATTATAATATTCTTTTATTGTGAGTATTAGTTGTTATCTCTATTCTTCATAAGTGACAAGTCTTCTGATATAGACTCTCATCTTTGAGAGTATAAGATCTTTGAGTTTTAACCCGGTGTAATAGTTAAGGCTAAGAGGCAAGCCACTAAGTCATTTACCAGTTAAATGATTTTATCGGGGCATTACAACCCCTGTCACAAGGCACCATAAACATACCGGTCATGCTGTCATACCAGAACCCCTTTACAACTTATATTAGCAGCCCGACCGAGTCCAACTTTGTATGACACATGCTATTAAAAAAGTTGTAACCGTGACCCGATTCAAATAATGGTACACTGGTCACACATAACCACCTCTGAATCTAAGGCCTATCATAACAATAAATTCTTTTGATTATAGGATTAACCTATATAATAGTCGCCTATGACCGTTTTTCCGTACAAGACGACGTACCATGTCATAAGATACATGTATTGCTCATTTATTTTCAAAATAGGAATATAAGCATTTGATCACGTTAAAAAAATTATAAGCTCATAACATAAAAGACAACGTATTCAGTCTGCTGACATATCACACTCTAGATATGTGCAGCTCCATATTCAATTATTTACTTACCTCGAATGCTTATCTGACTATCCGAGCATCTCATAATCTTGCTACTGCGAAACAACTCAACAACACACCAAGAGTGCTATTATAAACAAATAAAACATCTAATCATAAGACACGTGTACTAATTCATCACAAAAACCTAATTATGCATTTCTAGACATTGTCGAACATTTGGCATCTAGGTTAAACGTTTGATCTCAAGGATAGAACGTTTAACTATGGACAGTGAAACGTTCAATGATGGCTAATGTTGTGCAAATACCTACCTAAATAAATGTACGTTTTACTCGCAAGTGCACAAAATCAAAACGATAGTATAGACGGCAAATATGAGATCATTCCCACAAGGATTGGTAGAATATGTTTAAAAAGAAATTGCTAAAAAGATATTTTGAATGAAATGAGATAAAAGATTGAATTGAAATAATAAGAAGATAAGGTAAGGCTTCGATATTCACCACAAATCATACTCTGTTAAGGAAACATTATGCACAATGCTACAATCATATTAGATACTCAATGTTTGCCAGTCTAAAGGCATGGGTGTATACTCCAAAAGCTATTGATCTCCCTAAACAACGAGATTAGGCATGGGTGTATACTCTAACTCTTCTCTTTCTTGAAAGATTTAGCATAGGTGTATACTAAGTAGTTCTTCAAGAAAACATAAATCTATGAAAATTGACAAACACACTAAAACCTAGAACATGGTGTATATTTCAATCTTTCATGTTGATTATTCAAAGAACCCGCAATTGGTTCTTTTGTCACTATACTAGGCCCAGGATTCGGCCATCCAAATTGACCTATATAACAAACCACACATGTTATATGCATAAGATCATCAAGCCAATACATAACCTATATAAAGAACGAATAAAAACTCGGAATAAATCAATTAAGCATCGAAACATAAAATGTAACGAGACAAATTGAAACCTTAAGAAGACATGATTAAGGCTTCAATCGAGCTCTAACTAAAGTATTAGCTACACATAATTCGGATGAAAATCATCTTCATAAGAAAAGAACAAAGAAAAACTAAGAAAACCCTTCTCTGATGCAGCTTTGATCAGTTCCTCCAGCTTTTCTCCTTGTTTTGGATGACTTAAGGGTGTATTTATAGATTTTTAGAGTAACCCTTGTCGATTTCGTATAGCCCACAACTCCAAATTCGACTTGGACTTAGATTACAAAATTTCCAAAATAAGGTTCTGCCGATACTCTGTTTCAGTGCACAAAAGCGCTCGAGCCTTTTTTTTATTGTGCTCGAGCCCTTTTCTGATTTTCAGCTTTTCACCAAAATATATTTTAAGCTCGGAACTTGATGAAATTAATTTATTTTCTTTCAAAACCTGAAAATTACAAGAAAACACAAAAACAACACAAAACATCATACTATAATGAAACTAAAAAATTAACATATGTGAATTAAGGGGCTTGAATGTGTAACATTCAGCACTTATCAGCTAGAATTCATGAAATTGCTAAACTACTTATAAAGCTTACTATTAACTAAACCCAAGTTCAAACCAGCTTTTTACAATAATAACAAAATATGCCATTGTGATAAAACATAAAAACATATATAAATTAAAAATTATTTTAAATTTTTAACACTTTTGTGCATAAAAGATTTTAACTCTAACATTCCCTTTTAAAACTTGTAACATGCTTAGTATTCAACAAAATCAGTGAGATAAAACATAAAGAGAGCAGTGTGTGTTCTATGTAGAGCTCAGTCCAGTGTGTTTGTCTTATAGTTTTTAGTTTATTTTTCATTTATTTTCTTCCTTATGTAGTAGATAGAAGCTCAACCCATAGCTCTTAATCTCGTTAGGAAATGGTTTTCTTCAATTCATGGAGATTTCCAAATCCTCTATGAGGAACAAAACCCTTTGTAGGGTTTAATCTAATTCTTTCCATAGGGTTATGGGTTGATTGTATTTAGTTGGGATTTTATGCATTTGGTATAATGATTGTATAAAGCCCAAGGATTGATCTTCAAGATATACCATTTGAGATGAAAACATTTTTCTTGTCTATGAGAAATTCTTTGAAGTCTTAAATGAATTAAATGTTTTCAATATCTTTAATTGAGGAAACATAGGCTTTGCAATGGTGCTTTAGACATGATTTTATGTGAGTTTGATAGGGTATGCTAGGGACCACGACTCAATCCACACTTAGAATAACTTAGAATAGGTGGAAAGTGGAGTGAAAACCTATGATACTTTATGCTTATTTCATAAAATTGTGTAGGCTATTGAGAGAACTTATATCGCATGTTAGGGAACACGAGTTATATCACATGTAAGATGTTAGGTGAGTGACGAGTGCGAAACTATGATGCTTTATTATTTTTTTTCGGTAGTATTTTCATGTTGAGTTCGTTATAAGGATTGACAACATTTACACGCTCATATTATACTTTTGCTAAAGATCCATGCTAGATAAAATCTGTTTCTATCTACTTTCACTGTTATCCTTTATGTTTATGTCATTTACATTTAAAAATCTAATAGCATATCTTTTCATGAGTTAAGTTAGAGAAAATCTTGAAAACTTGATAAAACAACCATCACAATCCCTGCGGACGATACTCTCCTTTAGAACTATCCTACAAGGGTACGATCTATCGCGAGCGGTTAATTATAAATTTTAAAATCGATAGCGCTCGCGCGACTATCAATTTTTGGCGCTGTTGCCGGGGATTGTTGTACGGTTAGTTGTTGAGTTTTTGAGGTTGTATCTAGTTTGATTCTGTAAATATTGTATATTCTGTCCATATAGTTAATTTAGTACATAAAATCGAGAATGTATAAACTTTTTTCTCTTTTCTGTTTCTATTCTGTTTCTGCATAATTTTGTTTTCTGCAGAAACTTGGTGCTCGAGCGTCAATTTGTAGAGATCGAGCGTCGCCTGTGCTCGAGCGCCAATGCCTGGAGATTGAGCGCCCATTCATCAAACAGTAGCACTGAAGCTACTGTTCATAGCAGAAACTTGTATATTCTGAATTTTTCTTTCATTTCATTTTTGTTTATATTATATTCTTTGTAAATTGCTATTTTCTTTTATTATCATATCATGTTTATAAGTCATTTCTCTTTTGTATAATTCAAAAAAAAAAAAAAGAGCTTTTTTGTTTCTGGTTTTTTGCAGAAACAGTGTTTCTGCAAGAACCAGGCGCTCGAGCGCCAACATCTGACGCTCGAGCACCACCCTCCCAGCAGCAGCACATCAGTGTTGCTGGTCTTCCAAAAGAAAAATTTTTATTCCATCTTCTTCATTTATTTTTCTGCATCTTCTCTCTCGGCCAGGTTTTCTCTCTTTCAGACTGATTTGCTGCAGCATAATCAGCTTCGGTGGCCAGAGCAACAGAGGAAGAAGAGAAAAGGAAAGAAGGGAAAAGAAGGAAAGAAGGAGGGTGGGAGCTACTGCGTGCGTGCGTGGAGGTGTAAAAGATAATGTTATCTTAGGTCATCCAATTATTACCACATACCTAGTTGAGGGTATCGATCCACACCCCCTGGCAGCAAATTATGACGTTGCTCCATGCACTACCACAAAATTTGTTTACTTTATTTTGGTTTATGTTTTTTATATTTGTTTTGTATTTGTTATTTTATTTTGATTTGTGTTTTCTATACTTTAGATTATTTTGTTTTGCACTAAGCAGTACTAAAATTGCTATATTTGTATTCTTCATTTGTTTTTATTTGTATGCTGTTTTATTTTTATGCTTTAAAATTTCTATTTCAGTTCCTGCAGACTAATGAAAGTGCCTGGTATTGCACCAGGAGCTCGAGCGCCAACATCTGGCGATCGAGCGCCCCCTCCAAACAGTAGCTGCTGTTACTGCAAGCTGAAACTTTTAATTTTTATTTTATTTTTACTTATATTTTAGCATTGCAGTGCATCAATCCCGACAGCAATACTGATGTTGCTATTTGCACTGCCATCTATTCTATTTTTATTTTTGTTTTAGTTTATATTTTTCTCTTGTGTGTTTTATGTTTTTACTTTCCATTTCAGGTTCAGCTAAAGTAGCTGGGCGCTCGAGCGCCACATCCCAGAGCCACGACACTGATGCCACCAAAACAGACGACGCTCGAACCATGGATCCTGGTGATCGAGCATCCCAACCCAGCTCAGTGGCACTGAAGCCACTCCATATATTGCAAGGCAGTAACCTTGAAAATTTTTATTTTTGTTTGTTTTTCATTTGTGTGTTTCATTTTTTGTTTGCTATTTTTAGTTTTTGTTTGTTTTTATATTTTTAGTTTTTCCCTTGTTTTGTTTAATGTTTTGCTTTTCAAAATAAGTATTCTTACATCCAAGTTTGGGGGTATGCTATGAGTCATACCTCTCCAATCAAGTTTTCTTCTATCCCTGATATTATGCTTCAATTTTATATACATTGAAGACAATGTGTGATTTAAGTTTGGGGGTATGGAAAGACACTTTGTCCAAAAATTCAAAAATCCAAAATTTTTTATTTTTGCAAATGTTCATATTATTCCTTAGAATTTTGTTTGAATTTTCAATTTTGATTTACACTTCATTGATGAGCTTAAGATAATGAACACATGATTATGCAGTTAGGATTTCAAAATATTTTAACTTGCTCTTGGCTTTTGAGAATTCATTTGTTTTACATTGACATTTCACGAGCACATTGGCACATGGATTGTGAGGTATGAGCCTAAATGACAACATGTTTGTTTTCAATACCTCTGATGCAATTGGATGACTTGTTAGATGGATAACCTGGGCAATAAGATATATGAGATGAATAAAAATAAATAAAAAAAGAAAAAAATGAAAAATATGATAATACAGCTAGTTTGTCTTTGTAGCCTAGTTGACTCAAATATAAAGCCCCTAGGAATATCTCTACATCTAGTGCCCTAAAGCCATCTGGTTTGGGAGTCATTGGCCGAACACTCGTTACATGGGTCAACTAGAAGCTTAATGGAGTTAAGCTAATACGTGTGTAAATATAATAAAAGGTCGGTAAAAAGTAATCATGCCCTGGTTGTTTCATTTGATAAGGAGTTCAGTGAATTTTGAGGTATTGAGCCATTTATGTTAACAATTATTTTGAAGCCTCATATCTATGTGTTGATTTCACTTTATACCAATTAGAACATATATGAAATCTCAGCTAGCCATTTGTAAGTAATCATATTTTGCAAATCCTGAGTTGTTGTGAAAATAGAGTTTATTAGTTTAAGCTTGTCACTTACATGTGAACCATGATTTTTGTGATACTTATTTCTTTGTGATAATATGACCATGCAAAATGTTTGTGGGTAACATTTCTGTTAAACCCTCACGAGACTTCACTCATCCACTAGGGATGACTAGGGGTTTAAAAGGCTTGTTGCATATGCTAAATGTAATCGTATTTCCTACGACAAAGGAGGTAGAATAGTTGTTTATATTTTTGCTTTATTTCATTTCTAGTTGTAATGCTAAGGGACTAGCATTATGTAAGTTTGGGGTGTGATAATTGCTGAATGTTGCACATTTCAGCCCCTTAACTCGCATATGTTATACTTTAGTTTGTATTATTATTTAATATTTTAGTGTGTTTTAGTGTTTGTCCTATTTTCAGGTCTTAATGAAAATTCAAAGCATATCATTGACATTAAGCTTGAAGATAAGTTAAGATAAGTTGAAGTGCTGTTGAAGTGGTGGTGCTCGAGCACCCATTTCCAGTGCTTGAGCACCAGCCAGAAGCTTGGTGCTCGAGCGCTCAATCCTGGAGCTCGAGCGTCATCGGTCCTTCTAGAAGCATCGTAGATCAGTTCAGCAACTGACCTTTGTATACTGTTTTAGCCATAACTCTCAATAAAAAACTTGGATTGAGTCAAGGTCAGAGGCGTTGGAAAGAAGACTTCAAGACGCACAAATGATATTTTATGAGAAAGATCAGATTCAGAAGTATTGTGGGTCAAAAATGCTTGTGAAGTTCAAGAACCTTCTGGAAGCGAAAATATTAGCAAATATCTGAAAAATCTCGAAAAAATTATCAACAATTGCGGCTTAAAGGATAATGGTGGGCGCCGAATTCTCTCTTCAGAGAAGTCTGAGTGCATTGACTCAAGATTTTTCCTTGATCTTTATGTGTAATAATATCCTAAAGTCATCTGCCTCTATAAAACTCAGCCGAAGAAGAAGAAGAAAAGAGAGCAGTGTGTGTTCTGTGTAGAGCTTGGTCCAGTGTGTTTGTCTTATAGTTTTTAGTTTATTTTTCATTTATTTTCTTCCTTATGTAGTAGATAGAAGCTTAACCCATAGCTCTTAATCTCCTTAGGAAATGGTTTTCTCCAATTCATGGAGATTTCCAAATCCTCTATGAGGAACAAAAACCCTTTGTAGGTTTAATGTAATTCTTTCAATGGGGTTATGGGTTGATTGTATTTAGTTAGGATTTTATGCATTTGGTATAATGATTGTATAAAGCCCAAGGATTGATCTTCAAGATATACCATTTGAGATGAAAACCTTTTTCTTGTCTATGAGAAATTCTTTGAAGTCTTAAATGAATTCAATGTTTTCAATGTCTTTGATTGAGGAAACATAGGCTTTGCAATGATGCTTTTGACATGATTTTATGTGAGTTTGATAAAGTATGCTAGGGACCACGACTCAATCCACACTTAGAATAACTTAGAATAGGTGAAAAGTGGAGTGGAAACCTATGATACTTTATGCTTATTTCATGAAATTGTGTAGGCTATTGAGAGAACTTATATCGCATGCTAGGGAACACGAGTTATATCACATGTAGGATGTTAGGTGAGTGACGAGTGCGAAACTATGATGCTTTATTATTTTCTTTCGGTAGTATTTTCATGTTGAGTTCGTTGTAAGGATTGACAACATTTACACGCTCATATTATACTTTTGCTAAAGATCCATGCTAGATATAATCTGTTTCTATCTACTTTCACTGTTATCCTTTATGTTTATGTCATTTACATTTATGTCATTTATGTTTTTGTCATTTACATTTATGTCATTTACATTTAAAAATTCAAAAACATATCTTTTCATGAGTTAAGTTAGAGAAAATGTTGAAAACTTGATAAAACAACCATCACAGTCCCTGCGGACGATACCCTCTTTTAGAACTATCCTGCAAGGGTATAATCTATCGCAAGTGGTTAATTATAAATTTTAAAATCGGTAGCGCTCATGCGACTATCAAGAGTGTTTGAAGGAAATGAAGGTATTTTGGCTTGAAGAGGTATTCATCCTTACTTAGTTCGTTTCCTTGTTGTTATCTTGTCTAGTTGTTGTTATCTCTTAGTTTCTAAGTTGCCTAGTTTAAGATTGATCATTTTGAAATTTTAGTTGGTTTATGTAGGTCTTTTATGTTTTGAGGTGGTTTAGGAGTTTGATACCTCAAACCCTATTTTTAGAGTTTGAGACCCTTTATTTTCTCTGGTTAGGGGATTAGGAGACCTTAGGAGGAGTTAAAAACCAAAAAGGATCGAGATGTGGTCCAGAATGAGTTTCTAGACTTCATCAAACGTTCGATGTTCCTCATCAAACGTTTGATGTGCAGGTGTGGAACGTTCAACCCTCCTGGTCAAATGTTCAAGGCTTGAACAGAATGTCCTTTTAGGTTATTATAAGCCTAAGATTTATTTAATTCAAGGCATAAGACTAATGGTAAGATCGTTTCTCAGATACAGAGGTTAGAGACAACATGGAAGAATATTTGGTTGATCCATACGACACAAGTGAGAAAAAAACTCACATAGATACTTATTATTGTTATACTTTTATGCATAGCATGATTATTTTGATGTACAAAACTTGCATGTTTACAACTATCATGAAATGCCTATTTATTCTCAATTGGACTCCATTTTTGTGAAAACGGTTGTGATTAACAAAGATAATGAAAAGTATGCATATAAAGGACACAAAGATCAATGTGCATCGTATAACATAGTTGTACTATCTCGCAATGGAATAATGGCCATAGCCTTACAATTATTACGAGTTGATTCTATGGTCAAATAGTGTTATTTTATGAAGAGGGCATTAGATCCAATGGTTTAGTTTGTGACAGCGCACCATTCATTGAATAAGTCACCAATTACGGCTTAGTTAGTCAATGTGGGCCACCTAAGGTTAGACTCGGTTGGACTGCTAGTCTAAGACGGTACGTTCGTGCTACTAGTATAAGACGGTACATTCGTGCAATGTCCAGGACATCGAAATTGTACTAAATGTCCTTTTGAACGCGTTAACCCTATTGAGAAGGGGTAATGTCTCAGATAGACCATATTGTTAACATATCGCATGTTCCTACTTACATCATGTATTATAAATATATTGCATCATGACATGTTTTATGCTATAAATTGAGAATAACAATGCTTGTGTTTATCAACTGAGTTCACAAATCATAATATGTATAACATATGCATTATTACTCACCAAGTTGTGGACTTACTTTTGTATCTTTTTCACTTATACTCTTATGCAATTTGTTAGTTAGTACTAAAGATGGCAGTATATGGGATGCATCGGGTCCGTCTGGAGGATGTCCTTCGGGTGATCTTTGATCATCTAGAGCTGGTGTGTCTAGCTCACATATAGTTTGGAGGAGGTGTTCGTTACAGTGATATGATTGATATGATTTATGAGATGTATCTCGAGTTGGAGCTCAACTGATTTTGTATGAATGTTATGTTAGTATTTTAAATTGTAATCCTTATGCTACTTTGATGACTAGTCTTTTGACCTTATTTTGGAAACATCAGAACTTATGATTATCTATAATATTATGGTTATGTTTTCTTGTGCTATTCTAGTATTCTTTTATTGTGAGTATTAGTTACTATCTTTATCATTTATAAATGACAAGTCTTCCACTGTAGACTCTCATTTTCTCTTAATGAGAGTGTATGATCCCTGAGCTTTGACCCTGGAGGAGTTAAAGCTAGGAGGCGCTCCACTAAATCATTTACAAATTAAATGATTTTGTCGGGGCGTTACACATGTGCAGATGCATGGGCAGCTTGAACAGTGCTACACGACACTGTGAAACTTTTGATGAGTGTAGTTCAAACGTTTGATCCGAGTGATATTAGGAAGTAATATTTTTTTTGACATTTTAAAAATAAAATCTTATGTTAATAATTAACAAATCATTATTAATATTTGATATATTACATTCTCCCCCCCTTAAAAGATTTTTTAAAAAATCCATCCTCGAAATTAGAGCTTTAAATCTTCTTATAATTACCCCGCCACCGAGTAATTTGTAATGCATACCGATTTTCTTTTGGGATAATTGTAACTCATATCGGTACCCTCATTGGGTAACCATCAGTCTCATATTCATACCGGCACCCTCATTGGGTAACCGATCTTATTCTCATACTTTCTAACATATACATAATATTCCATCATCTTTCATTGTTAAAGCATACTTGATAAATAATACGTAATTTTGGTTTAGAAATATAATCATGCAATGAAGTACAAATAGGGCTCACATCATGTCCGAAAAACATATGTTTCATGCTTTAAGAAAAGTATTGTTTTAGTTACAATTTCATGCAGAAATATTTTCATTTGCTTCTATAATCAGTTTACTTACCTCGAGCGCTTAGACTAAAATCTCTTACTCCCTAAGCTACAAACCAATCTATAGTTAGGCAAACGCTAATCACAAACCTAAACCACACTTAAAGACCTACAGCACACAATAGAAACCCTATAACAGGTTTTCAAGACAGTTGAGATCAACCCTAGAGGTTCTGGGATCAATTCGGACTGTCTAGGATCAATACTGAACGATCAGGAATCAATCCCAAAGGCTGGGATTGATCTTGAGAGGTTTGGGATCGATCTTGTAGGGTGTAAGATCAATCCTACCTTGTTAGGATTGATCCTGCCAATGCCAAGATCAGCACCAGTTTTCAAGCCTTTCCGAACCCCGATCATGCATAAAATAATATGATGTGTGTGTCTGTGTTGATTTAAAATAATGTTTGAACACATAAAATCGTTATAACATCAACCAAAAGTAAAACTTTTGATCTAAAATCATGAAGCAATAACAAATATAAAATATTCATTTACTACGTATGAAAATAACCGTTTAAAACACAATCTCTCTTTAAAACATTTACTCTTGTTAAGAAAACATAATCTAAATAATTATAAAACATGATCAAATACAAAACATAATCAAAACTCATAGGATCATGGATTAAAAAACGAATATTGAAAGGAATAGTGTGGTGAAACAATTACCAGACGAAAATGGTTCAATAATGACTTAGGAATTGACAAAGAACGTCAATTTGGAGCTTCTTTCACGTTCATCCCGGCTTCGCTCTAGAGAGCTTTTGGGATAAGGAATTCCTGCAAATGGTTGTAAGAAGGTTAAAGATGAATAAATATATGGCTTAGGGTAAGAGTTTTTAGGGTTTTGGGTGCTTAAAGTAGAGTTTCTGACGAGTTAATGATTGATCCTGAAATGAGAGGATCAATCCTGATGGTGATGAGGTGGCAGGATCGATCCTGAACTTGGGAGGATCGATCCTCCCTTTTTTTTTAAAAAAAAATAATAATATCAAACCTTAAACAAAACATCTTTTTTCACAAACTATTTTTATTTCAAAATAATTTATATTTAAAAAATAATTTAACGTC
>FXXK01003370.1:901-17082 GCA_900184695.1 Betula pendula | reverse complement strand
CCTAACAAAATGTATGAGCAAGTTATAAGGTGCATAAATTTTTGACTTATATAAAAAAGATAAAATAAACTTCAAGTGTGGCAAAGTAAACATTGCAATGAAGACTTACATAACTTTAGGCGCTCACATGAAAATTTAAAGTTACAAGTTTCTACTACTGACTTGTATTTGTCATAAATGCTCGGATGAGGTCCGATTGGAGTTGAGAATGAGTTTGTCTAATCTTTAATGTGATGACAACGTTCAATGAAGTCTTTAAGTTCTCTGTGTATGATCATGTGAAACTAGTTTGTGGGACTTTCATGATTGGTTGAAAAATGATTTGTTAGAAAAATGACCGTCGGAAAAAAAAATCTTTAGAAAAGAAATAAGAGAAAGGAAGAAAGAAGAATAAACAAATAAAGAACTAATATTTAAATCGTATACCGCGCTCAAGATCGGGCTGATGTGGCAAGTCTCAGTCATCCTGCCTACGTCAGGCCCATATATATTAAAAAAAAACTCAAAACCAAAACGTAAACGTCTCAAACACATTCGTAAAATCCAAATCTTCAAAATCCTTCTCCAAAATTTTTCCAAAATCTCTCTCTCAAGCAACACCCACCGCCCCTCCACGCTCCGTTCGACGCCGTCATCTCTTCCAAATGTGCACCGCCTCTGCTTTGAGCCGTAGATTTCTCTCTCCATTTTTGCCACTTGAAGAACAGCCCAACCATCATCAATTGAAGCTGCTTGTTCCACCTGGTAAAAATTTCTCTCTCTCTCTCTCTCTTTTTTTTTTTTTTTTCCACTTTTGATTTCCTCTTGCTGTGAAAAATCTGGGCTTTGGATGGACTTGTTAAATTGAGATTTTTTTGAAAAAGCCCGAAAGCCATAATTTTCTCTCCCAAATGGTTTATGTCAATATTTTTCAAAAATATGTTCACAATAGTTGGTCATTTGCTCACAAATGGTTTCTGCTCCATTAGTTGGTTGATATAGCATGGATGCAAGGGTGCATAGTGCCATTTCCACAATCCGTAGAAACAGACGGTACTAGCTTTGCCCGTCTTTTTTTTTTTTTTTTTATAAGAAAGAGAAACTAGGAGAAGAAAAAAGTATAAGAAATCAGAATAACTAATCACTAAAGGAGCTAAATAAGACAGCTGTCCAAGAAAAGAAGAATGAAAAAAGAAAGACTTGAGCTCTCTATAGTCTTTTCTTGTCCTCAAAAAATCTAATCATTTCGCTCTTTCCAAAGGCATCACATGAGGCAAGAAGACATCATTTTCCACACAACAGCACTATGAAAAGCGACTCCGAGTCCACCAGCAGGTGAACAAATTAACCACCCGAAGAGGCATAACCCAAGAGAACTCGAAGCGACTGAAACTAGCTTTGCATCTTGTTCAAATAGATAAGGTAATTGCGAGAATAGAGAGAGACCAAAGATCCAAACCAGGACCAATGAGCACAACAACAATAGAGGTATAATTTTTTACCATTCAATATATCTCATCTGAATCAATATTTCAGTTTTAGGTCCGAAAACATAGTATCTAAGTGAGGATTCAATGAATTTTCTTTTGCATTTTTGATCTAATTGGGTCCCTATTTAAGTAAATTTCGATGACCCATTAATGGAATCTAATTTTAATTAATGAGTTTCTTCTTGGTTTAAAATAATGGCCTTGTTTTATTAGTTTTTGCTTTATTTCCTTGAAATGTTAGGAAATTGGTGATTGAGGTTTTTCAATCATAAAATGGGTCTCAGCCAATAGCACAATTGCCAATCAACCAAATCATCTGATTTAATTTTCAGTTTTGTACCGAACTTGAGCTTTTCTTTTTTATTGCTTTTCTTCTTGGATGATGCATGTATACAGTTATAAGTTTTGCTTTAATGGAAGTTCCTTGTTGGATACCTAATTTTTTCAGGTACGAGAGCAGCTGCTTCTATGAGCAGACCACTCTGCCTGGTTAATGCAGGGATTTGTGTATCCTCATATCACCAGACCATTCTGTCTGGTAATGCAGGGATTTGGTAATGACCAGACCACTCTGCCTGACAAGAGCAGCAGGTACGAGAGTAGCAGCTTTTCTTCTGTGATTGTGACCTTGCTGTTCCAGCTGATCTTGGTGGAGCCGAGGTCAATTCCGTTGTCTTCTATGTATCCTACTCTGGATTGTGGGTGACCGAATTTGGCCAATAAAGGGGTAGGTGTAGCTCAAACTCTCCAATTTGACGATGAATGTTTGGGTATGAAATTTTCAGTTGTTAATTATTAATGTTTTCGGTTTAAGAATTGTTTTGGGGGTATAATCACAAAATCCCTTCTTGCAGAGTGAGTTTCGCACACAATCTCTCTGTTTCTCTTTCTTTGATCATTTAGTGCCTCAGTTGTGGGAAATTATTTTGTGCTATAATGTGAAACTTTTCTGCCTTTCCTGTCGTCTTATATCTTTGTAATTACAGCTTTTGTAACTGCAAGCCCATACCTACCCTTCTCTATCTTGAGTTCTCCAAATGGTTGTGTTTTTGTCAGAGGGAATTCTTTGAATATAATTAACTTTGATTTTGCTGTTCTGGTTGGTTCTTTTCCCAGTTTGTATGCCCATCTGCTCAAAAGTGTTCCAAATCAATCCTGTTATGGTTTCATGTCATGAATCTTGCTGCATAGGTAGTTGTGTTCATCTTTCTTTTTAATGCCCATTTGCTTCAATTGTTCTGAACCATCCCAAATGCAGTTTGTGATATATGGTTCTTTGTTAATTTGGTTTTGTTTCTCTCATAACCTCTCAACTCTAGAGCTTGACTACGATTTCACCTATTTTAGCATGTAAACTTATACCACGTAATTAGTCCTCAGCATCCTGCCTGCATTTTGTTATTTTGGTTTCCTTTTGATGGAAACTAGCTGATGAATAGGGGCCTTTTTGATAGTTAAGAAAATAGGGAGCGGATGGATCTGACTTTATTAAAGTCAACCTCTATTTCTGATCTGAGCATATGTTGAGAGTGGTCTGTGAATTTCGTTGGTTTAGACACTTCTCAATTCAGTAGGGAATTCCATTCGCTGTATTCTGATTCTTTACTAAGATTATGAAATCAAAGTAGTACTTTATATTGACTATTTTGTGCTTTGGATTGGCTGTGTAATGTACAACTGATTCAAATGCTTTTAGCACTATTTGTAGATTTATTACTTTATCTTCTCTTCATAAACAAACAAAATATAAGTCAAAAGAATAAAGGAACAATTATCACAACAAGATAAGTTGCAGCAAGCACAACATTCGACAAGAAATCAGTTGAGCAAGATCTAGAAATTGACGTTATAATCCATTATTTAATAACAAAAAGAAAAGAAACACTCCCACATAATATTAATAACCAAACTCCAAAGCCCAATCCTTTGAAATTATCTATATTTCCTTTCCAAGTCTTTGTATTGTATATCTTTAGTACAGCAGGAGGAGTTCTATCCGGATGGTCCACTATTGGAGCAGCAGCAGGAGAAACATTTGTAAATGGACCTAAAGAGTTACCAAGTAGGGGCTGGAAAAAAAAAAATTGCGCTTAAGAGATTGAGTTACAAAACCTCAATAGCAAACTAAGAGAGTAAATTTATAATGAAATCTTGCAAGAGTAAAATCTTAAAGAAACAGGAGAGGACACCAACTATTATCATTCAATAATTCAGATTCAGCAGCCACATAACAGCAGGAAAACTGAATATTGTATAAGCTATCCCCATGTGAGAGAGTAGAGATAAGTTCTAAGTGAAAATAAGTTTCTATGAATAGAGTCTATATCTAAAAACTATATCTAATTAGTCTAACTCGAAGTAATATTATGCAGGGCTACATCACAAGCCTGAAACACAAACATATTTTTGACTTAACAGTATAGCTAAGTAGATCCCACAGCTCTGGTGAAGAGGAATTTTATTTTATTTTGCCTTCAACAGCAATATGGTTGAGCTCCTAAGTACCATTTTCAAGAGCTAGTATATTGAAATTGGTTTTTATCTTGGAATACAATCTGAAAAATCAAATTCAAGGTCAATGGAATGGCATCACAAAGCATATGACAGTAATCAATACTAAAAGTGTCAAACATGATTCATTATAGTTTGAGACGGGCAACAGAAATTCCTCAGGGTTACCCTTTCATAAATGAAAACCCAGAATCTAGGACCATACCATTGAGATACCATAAGAAATCATCAAACAAAATGCATCACATTGGTGGTTTAAGAAAATGCAGAACTACAAGCCAAGAAACACATAGTTACCACTCTAGATCTTAATAAATTGGAATTCACATAATTCTTACCCCAAAATGCATTTAAAATCCTCCCTAGTAAAAGAATGAAAAGAATACCTGCAAGAAATAAAAATACAAAACCAGAGCAGCCAATTCAACAGAGAAGTGACTTGTTAAATGATCTCTTAGAAACCGACAACTAATAAACAATAATATCTCCCCCACCTTAAAACCATGTCTCCATTGAAAATACCAACATGCATTCCCCGTAACTAAAGACATAACAAAGTAGATTTACAGGCTACCTAGTATACAATACTTCACATAATTCTGGATCGAGGCAGCGTATGTATGTGTTTATATTACAGTCACATAATTAGAGATCCATCAAGTACATTAAAGCTCCACTAAGTTTACTCCAGCCTTCCTCATCACTTAAATCTCAAACCTGACAGACTAATTGACTACTCACACAGACAACCAAAGAAGTGTTTTATGAAAAATACTTGCATGTTTTCAGTATGAAAAATACTTGCATTTTTTCAGTATGAAAAATTATAACTCGTTATCTACATATCACACCGTACATGCATGTTTTCAGAGCTTGCCAAAGAGAAGAGTGGACATTTACTGGACAACAAGGCCTCTTAACTTGATGCAACAAATGAGGGTAAATGGGCCTCTTTTATATGCTATCCTAAAAATTCTCCCTTTTCTTAGTGACAACATATTTTGGCGAGAACCATTACCCAGTGGTAAATAATCAAGTTCATTATTAACAAGGTGATTGAAAGAAAGTGTCCTAGCTAGAATTGTGCACTAACGCATGCAGAGAACAAAGGACAAAGCAGTTCAAGGTCAAATGCTAAAGTTGAAATGAATTATGTGTAATCTAGTCTTGTCTTGAGTCGAAAAGGTTTCTAAAGATGGGCTTATTACATGAAGATCAGAGTACTCAAGTATCACCTTAATCTAAACAGCTCACCTTGGAATGACACAAACAATGAAGGCATTTTCCAATTTACATATAACTTTCTCCTTATCTACCAAAAAAGAGCCTTTCGGATAAGTTTCAGCACTGAAAACCCTTAAAAAATTCTTAAGAAAGAAATTGAGCAAACTCGAGGTCCAATTACCACAGAACGCCAAACTTTTTCACAAAAGTTCAAACAAAAATGCCTTAATTTAAAAGAAAAAACAACTAAATCGGCAAACCGTCGGTGTTTTTGAGCCACATACTGAATAATCCTTATTATAATCTGACCACCAAAAGGGAAATCGTTGTTTGGCTTCCAGGAAAATAAGGTAAAACAAAGAAAAAAAAAATTACGTTTCAAACTCAGGAGTGGTATAACGCCAGTTATGGCCGTGGAAAATGGAAGATTGAGGTTGAGGAAGTTATTACATTTCATTCCCTTTCTTATAGTTTCCCACATTTTCTCGGAAACCAAATAGGGCCTATGCCGATAGGATATAAAAATTGAGAAACAAAAAGGAAGCATGGGAGGCGGGGGGGGTATATAGACAAGTTAGAAATGAACCTGGAAAAGCGAATAAGCAAAATGACCCTGTAGAGCAGTGATTTCGACGAGCACTGAAAGAGAAGAGGAAAACCTTGAAATGACAATTGAGGTGACGGAGTTGTGAGTGGCAGAGTGGCAGAGTGGCAGAGAGGATCGATGGGCGGTAGGGGAAGCAAACAAAGAGTGTGTTCTTCGTTGAGAGAAAGATATAAATGAAATAAGAGAAAAATCTTAAAGAAAGGAAGGAGAGAGAGAAACACATAAAAAATTTATGCGTTGGTCAACAGGGTCAACCCACACATGTAGTGGACACTATTCACCAACGTAGGATATAAAATGAGAAACAAATACAAAAGGAAGCACAACAGGAGCAGCAGCAGCACGAGGAGAGGGGGGGGGTTAGCGACTTTGACGAGCACTGAATGAGAAGAGGAAACCCTTGGAACGACGATTGAGGCGACAAGCTGTGAGCGCGAAGTGGTAGAGAAGATTGACGGTGACAGATGGACCAAAGCAAGAGTGTGTTTTCATTGGAGAGAAGAGATAAAATGAAAAGAGGAAGAGAAAAATATTAAAGAAAGAAGAGGAAGGGAGAGAAATGCATAAAAAATTTATGCAGTGGTAACAGTGTCAACCCACACATGTAGTGTGACACTATTCACCAACACAACAAAATGAATTTTGCATAATCGGATGGAGAGGGTGTTTGGACTAATGGTTAGCTATTTTAGCTAAAAATGCAAAATGGGTAAGCCATTTGTGGATGTCTCTAACTAACATTCATTTGCAGCCTTGCTGCTGGAAAAATACATTTTTCATGTTGCATATTAAATTGAACAAGCAAATAGGGTAAAAGATACTTCAATGGTGAACTCCTAATGCTCTCTTCCGATTTTCAGAAAATGCAGAATAGAACAAACCAAAAGACTCCATTTTCTAATAACCATTGAAATTCTTAAAGTATAGATGGAGGACCCTGAAAATTAGTATTTATGAAAAAACATCGTTAAGGATAAAGGATTGAGAGCTGATGACTGTAATATTTTCAAAAGTATTCATGAAACCATCTTTCACCACATGATATGATTTTTTTTAAAAAAAAAAAGAAAAGAAAAGAAAAAAGAGTAATCAACAACATTAAGTTTATACTTGTAATGTATTACTAAGGTACAAAGACACCCAACAAGCACGGTTTCGAGAATTCAGCCCCATAGGTACTGGTCCTTAGAAAATAGACTGTCGTAGTTAGAGAACATGCACACATGCCCATAATGCATTCAGCAAGCATGCGCTTACAGAAATAAGAATCTAATAAGTATCAAGTCAAACCAATCAAAACAACCATAAAACACACTGAAAAATCAGACTAAACCTCCCTGGTGCTACAACAACTTCGCCTCACCTTCATCCCATTTCCTAAAAGACAAAACAAAAACTCAACTCTACCCCCATTAGCTATTTCATTTTTCCCTCCAACTTTACCTACACCCAAATAAACAGACAATAAGCAGTATCAACGCATTAGATGGATAGAGAACATTATAGTACATGTTACCCTCTAGTGGAACTTCTTTTTGGTAAGAAGATAGATACACATGATTAGCTTGAGCGCAGAACCTAAAACAAACAAAGTGAATAAAAAGTGGCATTGGAAAGAAATAAAAGTACTTTTTAGCACAATATCCACATCATTATATTAAGCACCCTAATTGAAAAATCGTACAAAACTTCAATGTAAAACTAGCATCAGGTATCTCGCCCTTACTTGCTATTCTTTACGCGCTAACTACCAGTAGACGAGTTCCCAGTTCCCCTGCCTTCCCAGATCTCCGTCTGCTACATTCAGTAGAGCAAGGCTCTCCACATAAGTATCCAAAGCAAACAACCCTGTTTGGCCACAAATGTGAAGATCCAAGGTTCGTTGGCTACTAGGTTCGTAAGAAAACAACTTTCCATCTTTCGCCAGTAGCACTTCACCATTCTTAGTAAAGCCTATCACCCTCTCAAATCCTTCCCCCGTGTCAATATGAAACAGCTTGGTCCAAGATTCCGGTACTCCATACTTTTTCATCACTCACAAGGAGTGAAACTCTGCCCCGCCGCCACGAGGGAGTAGCGCAAGCAACCCATCAAATACCCCAACAAAGAAGTTCAAATTCTGCGCTCCTTCAAGACTCTTAGGCATACCCATTTCACCAAATGTCTCATCCTCCATATCGAACGTCACGATCACATGGCGGGGATGGTACAGCGGAGTGTACGCGGACCAGTGGACTTTCCCATTCAAGAAAACCGATAAGGACCAATTGGAAAAGTAGGTAAGACTGATGAAGTAGGGAGGAGCAGGGGCCGTAACAAAGCGTATAAATCTCAACCAGGGGTGCAAAATCTTGGCAATACACAAGCCTCACCAATTTGTAATCATCGTTCTTGGAGTCATACCCAAAGCCAAAATAATGAAGAAGCCGAAGCGTGTCAGATTTGAATCCAATATTAGGCCCCGGAACGGATATGGCTTTTTGGATACAAGGGTTCCAGAAAATAAAGCTATTATTGTATTCCAGGAAACCGCAGGCTAAACAAACAACGCCGCCGCATGAATTAACTAAGCTGAGCTTAGTGCTCTCGAGTGGGCAACGTAATTCTATGAAACCTGATGGGTATGCAAAGAAACCCCCTGTCTCTTCCTCTTCCTCTTCCTCTTCCTCCCGAGATTGATTGTGAGGGAATGGGTCATCCGGAGAATGGAGGGTGAAGCGCTCTTTCTGGAGTTGATCGTCGAAATGTTGGAAAAGAAGGAAGGGTGGGTATTGGGGATCGGAAAGAGCGAGATTGCGGTGGTTGGCGATGAGGAAGGGGCTGGAGATTAGAGACCGCCATGTCTTGGAAACACACGTGAATTTGATGAGCGACTTCACCGGCAATCTTGAGAGGATTTCGATGATCGCCTCGTCTGGGAGATAGTCTGACATTTCGTTCGTGCGTTGAAGCAGTGGCTACCTTAAACCGTAGCTTTTGAATTCATTTCAAAAAGATACAGAATTAAAGATAAAATCAAACTCTTAACGACATGCATTTATTTAGGTATTTTAAATGCTATTAAATTCAATTAGGAAAGAAAATATGATATCAAATTTCAAGAGAAATGATAAATAATCATTTCTAAACTATATTTCACGAGTGATGCTACACGTTTTTTTTCTTTTTTTTTTCAATGTCAGAAGCTTTGGACCTGCGGGCAGCGGACGTGCAGTTCTACGCAATGAATTCATGAATTCTACGTGTAAATTCTATTAATTCAATGATAAATTTACAAAAAAAAATAAAAAATTAAAGAGATGGTATAACGTCCCTCGACTACTTTTGTTTATTAGTGGCCGCACCACTTTCTAGTTTTTTAAGAAAGTTGTTTGAATTGTTTATCCATCTTTTGTTTATTTGTAATGTAATTCTCCATTTTCCCCTTTTGAATTAAAAAAATAATAACAATAATAATAATAATAATAAATCACACGTTGGTCGAGCCAAAAAACTTAAAAGAAAAATGTAAAATTGATTCCTGTGGTTAGCCTAAATTACATATCACTCCCTGTGGTATAAGAAAAAATTCAAAGATCCCTATGGTTGGCTAAAATAACAAATCACTCCATGTGGTCAATTTCTGTCAGTCATTTTAACAGAAACCGTTAATCTATAACGTCAAACCAATATAGTAGCACACTATTGTTAAAATGATGGACATGACAAACTAACGGTTTCTGTTAAAATAATTGACCTAAATTTACTTCAGGGATTGATTTGTTATTTTGGCCAATCACAGGGACCTCTGAGTTTTTTCTTATACTATAGGGAATAATTTGTAATTTAGGTCAACCATAGGGACCAATTTTACATTTTTTCCAAAAATTAATCTTATCTGTTTTTGAAATACATTAAAAATTTGTCTTATTATACTAATTAAACGTGTATGGTGATTTTATGGGGTAGGAGTTTTACAAACATCAAAGTAATATTCCTTCTTCTTTTTTTTTTCAAAACTTTAGCTACTCTCTCACTCTCTCTCTCAAATTGATTTTTAAAAATAAACTATTATTTGAGATTGATCACCATTAAATTTTAATTAAACAATACTTTTAAAAGAAGACAAAAAGTTTTTAAAGTGCATAAATTTTCAAAATACTCAAAAAGTCTTCAGCCTCCTTTTTTTTTTTTTTTTTTTTTCACATCATACTTGGTTACAAATCACTCTTTATAACTTTCCATATTTCCCTTCAAGTCTTATTCGAAAATTGAATTCTTCTCTTCTTCAACTTCATGATTTTCCAAGAATTAACAATTTACGTCCTTGACCATGATAGTTTGCAACAAAAAAAAAAAAAAAGAAAGTCTTAATCTTAAAAGTTTTCTAAAATATGATATCTTTTAAAATATTGATGATTTAGATTTATTTTCAGAACTAATAGTTTTAAAAAAGATTTTACAAATAGAAAAAAAGTGCTCCAATTGACATATTAAATTATATATATATATATGGTGGCAGCAGGGGTGCACACAGAGCCCTTGCTGACCACCATGCCCAGGCATGAAGGCTGGCATGCTTTGGGCCCAATTATTCTGTGAATGATTGGCAGAGATAGTTAGTGAAGTCTAGAAGCTGTCTGAATGCTATGGTTGGATTGCTGGATGGGCCTGGGCATAGCCCAGCCCCTGGATACACTTGAGGAGCCTGCATTGCTGGCTTGGCTACTTTGCTGGATCAGGTAGGCAGTGGTCACATGGTGGCACTGCCTTACTCTTGTCTGAGTTCCTGAGAAGGCTGTCAACAAGCCATTGGAAGGATTCAAATGGACCTGGGTGCATGCTACAAGTGGCATGGGTGCTGGAGGGAAGCTGATGGGTGATAAGCTTCCATAGAAGTTGTTGGCATAATTCAAATTGGCGTGGTGGCCATCCTGCACGTGGACAACCTTGTTGCTGCATGTTGGACAATGCCTTGGGAGGCAAATGGGCTGGTTGGCCGAATTTGAATGAACCAATGAGAATTGATGCAAGTGGGTGATTCCTATGAGTGGAGGCACTGTTGAGACACTGTAGCGGCACTGTAACTGCAACTTGCTTCAGGCATAAAACATGGGCAGCATCACCAAGCAGTGGGCAAGAGCCAGGTGGCTGCCCACTACAGCTGAAGTTTCCATTCCTAGCAGCTTATATAAAGGTTTCAGATTCACTTTGCAGGGGTTGGCTGAGTGAGTCTTGTGTGAGGAACAGCTAGAGAAATACTGAGTGCCTTTGTGTGTGTATTATGTATTTCCTTTGTAAGCCTAGTTGGCCCGTTGTGTGTAACTTAGCTAAAGGATCCAAAGTGCTGTAAGGACCCTAGCTATTCTTTGTACATTTTGTTTGGTTGAGTGAATAAAGTTGGGAGGTGTTGCTCCCGTAAAACACTGTGTTGTGATGTGAGTTCCCTTCATAACTTCTCTTGGTGTGTGTTGGCTGCCTAGGCAGTGTCAAAGTGCTGTGTCTAGGGCCATCACGTGGCTAAGTTGAGTGCGAAAAATTTGGTTCGTGACAACTGGTATCAGAGCTCGATTGAGAATCATGGCTGGTGGTTCCACACAAGATTTGCGAGACCGTGTGGCAAAGCTGGAGGCATTGCTTGGCGTTCCAGTAGAATGGTCTTCATCCTCTCTATCCAAGCAGTTGGCTGAAGCTCAGAGAGCCATTAGAGACTTACAAACGTCCCTTGATAAGCTTACTGCAGAGGCAAGTGTTAAGCTGTAACGCCCAAGAATTTTACTTAAGGACTAAAAATCACCTTAAAAGTCAAGGGTAAAAAGGTAATTAAAAGTTGGTAAAAATCACCTTAAACACTTTGAAAATGGCTAAAAAAAAAAATTTGTCTTGGTCGTCCAAATGGTAAGTATCCGTCGTCCGGACGGTTGTTGCCTAAAATCGATCGTCCGCAGCATCATCTGCAGCGGTCCAGACGGTCCTTTGCTACGAATCAGGCAGTATCGATCGTCCGCAGGTCGTCCGCACCATCGTCCGGACGGTCGCAATCCAAAATGCATCGTCCCCAGCAGCGTCTGCAGCAGTCTGGACGACTCATGCTACTGTTCAGTCAGTAGTGGTCGTCCACAGTATCGTCCGCAGTGTCGTCCGGACGGTCCTATGCCACTATTCACTCAGTGGCGACCGTCCGCACCACGTTCGTAGCACGGTCCGGATGGACCTTGTACACTGTCGTCCGGACTGTCCATTTAGTGTTCCGGACGGTGACACTGTTCACCCGACTATATAAGGCTGGAACACAATTTTTTCCGCCATTTCAGATTTTTCTTCTCTCTCTCCGCCATTTTCTCTCTTCTCTCTCATAGGGTTTATACCCAAACATTGGGTATTGACCTTAGAGAGCCCTCAAACACATTTCTAACCCCGGGAACAAGATTCTTGGCGTTGGAAACCTACTTTCACCGATCGATTCAAGGTAAATTTCTTAAAACTCTAAATGCTCCATACTTGGGCTATAATTTCAAATGTATTAGCTTAACATTGGTTATTTTCTTAGGGTTCTCGTTGGTTTGAACTCTCCTTACATCGGATTGAAGTTTCGAAGCTCACAAATCCGGATTCTTCAAGAATTGAGGTAAATGTCCAAAACCCTAGATTTTTTCATAGTTAACATTTTGGGGTTTTATGATGTCTAACCCTAGTAATTCACTATGGGTTAGTCAAATAGATGATTCTTAGGCTTTTGGGAACCCTAGAATTCTATGGGTTGCATATAGCCACATTGATACTTGTATATTCAAGTATCCTAGTTGTGGGGTATGTGAGTTGGGTTTAAGTAGAGTGTATAGTTATTGATGTTATGGCAATGTACATGCAGCGGGCATTGCTAGAGCATTAGGCTAGAAGTCAAAGTCAACAAGCGGAATAGGTAAGTATTTATACTTACTGAGAATGATACACACCTTAAACTGTTTTATGTTTTGTTTTCAATGTTTAGCAGATGTTGTACTTGCTAAACAAAACAAATGCTTTTATGAGATTTCGAAGAAACAATATGATGATTTCAAAGTCGAACCGATGATATCTTGTGACAATATGTGATTTGTGATTTCGACTATCTTCTTGAGATTTATGATTATTTGATGAGTGATTGATGATGAGTTTTGATGATTTATTGTGATTTATGACTATGGCGGATATATGTATATTGATATGTTGAGTTTTTGGTATTTGATTTGCTATTGATATTTGAAAAATGATATATGACAAAAAGATTGATTTGATTAAGTTTCATGACGTCTTATTGAGATTTGTATTAAGAAANATGAGTTTTGATGATTTTATTGTGAATTTATGACTATGGCGGATATATGTATATTGATATGTTGAGTTTTTGGTATTTGATTTGCTATTGATATTTGAAAAATGATATATGACAAAAAGATTGATTTGATTAAGTTTCATGACGTCTTATTGAGATTTGTATTAAGAAAATAATGATGATAAATATTGATGCATAATCATAGAGCATATGTATGGAGAGCTTAAAGTGTATGTAAAACCTAGCCACGAGGGTTCGTGACTGTGTGCCATAGAACCTAGCCACGGGGGTTCGTGACCATGTGCTATTGAGACCATGCCACGAGAGTCCGTACTCGTGTGCTAGGCCATGAGGATCTGTACTCGTGTGTCAGTGCATTGTATACCATGATGTATTTATATGATGATTTGTGATATGATTTATGTGGATTTTATTATAGACGTATTAGTATGCATATGAGGTTTCATGGAAAAGTACATATGTATATTCTTACGGCTAGTTGCATATGATGATTTATTTGTCTTCATTATAGACATATTAGTATGCTTACGAGTTCGCTACTGGCAAGAACCTCTGTATACTCTTATGTCTAGCTGCATATGTGATTTATGTTTTATTGCTTGGACATGCTTATATGCTTGTGTTATCACCCTTGAAGAAAAAGAATACTTGTATATGAGTATAACTAAGTTATATAATATATTTATAACATAGTTGAGTGCGTATGTGTGCCAGTACAGGCGAGAGACTGGAACGTACATGTATGTACCCAACTATTATACTATTTTTGATGTTTTATGACCACATGTGTTTACTTCATCAGCTGCTTATGTTTCAAAATAAAATGTCATATTCTTAGTAGCTGTTATTGTAAACTCATGTAACTAACACTTCGGTTCTTTACGAAAACTCAGTGGACTTTTATCCATTGAATCTGTTGACTCACTCATTTTCCTTTCTGCCTATGTAATCATGGATGATCTCTGTGATTACATAGATATTGGTGCAGGTACTGAGAGCTTAGACGATGATCCCATAGCCTACTACCTCGGCTATTACGACTGACGTCGTGGGACTTGTATATTTTGTATAGACACTTTAGTTAGTCTATTCTTTTGTTGTTGTGATGATGTAATCACAACTGTATTTTGTATATATGGCTTGTGTCGCCTGTAACACCAATGTATAGTCATTCTTTTGTATAATCACATGTAAACTTTTAATTATTAGAATTTGTATTGTCAGCTCTATATGTTTTGATTACTCCCTTTGAATATAGATGCTTCGGCTCAGTTTATATTTGATGTGATATATAACCCTGATGTATTAGGTATTCTCATGATACGTTGTGAGATACAGGTATAGCAGGTGTTTTCTATCACCCTGTGGCGATTGATCTAGTTCATAATTACTGTATGTTTTTTTTTAAAAAAAAATATATATATATAGCTACAGTGTAATTATGGATCGGGTCGTCACATAAGCTGCGGTGGAAGAAACAGATCGAAGAGCAAGTGGATCTTACATCTCATCAAATGGACGGTTTGGCTAGAAGTCTGGGGTCCCTTGGGGATGACATCAAGGGCTTTTCTGCCCGCACAGAGGCAGAGCTGATGGTCTTTAAAAGAGCTATCAGTGGCATGCCTGTTGTGGGAGATACACCTATGAAGTCAAATGATGGACATAAGAGCCCAAAAGAAAAAATGATGGGTATAAGAAGAAAATCAAGAAGCGGATCAGAGACTTCAGAAAATTACCAGTAGGCCAAGCCATTGAACGAGAGCCCCAAAGCCTTGAAAGAGCAAGAACGGATGATTAGATCAAGATAATGGAAATGAGGTTTTTTTTTTTTTTTTTTTAAAAAAAAAACAACTAAAATGAAATTGAAGACCAATTTGGAGTGTAATTTGAAAGTCGCTGAATTACCGAGACAGAACCAAATCCGGAAGCAAGGTTCTCTGAAGGAGAGAGGGAGGAAGAAATGAGGGCGCATACTTTTTGTTCTAAAGTGGGGCGCGTACTTCAAAACAGGTTAACAATGCTTAATACATAAACGAACGATGTAAACTTTACCGAGACAGGACCAAATACGACGTTGAATATTTTTCACATCGTTTACGTGCCTAAATTACATCGTTTATGTTACCTCAAACGATGTTGAAATTTATTTAACATCGTTTACTTTTATAAACGATGTAAAAGTTTACATAGTTTATGAAAGTAAACAGAAACTATGTATACTTTCATAAATGATGTAAATATTTAAGTCTATGAATTTTTATAACAAACGATGTAAGTAAATATATTTTACGTAAAAAATAACGTCCTTTGTTTTAAATGACGTCAAAATATCAATTTAACATTGTTTAACTAAGCGTCATAATGCAAGTTTTTTTAGTGCCGTTTTTATATTTTGTTTTGAAGGATATGAGCAATGAATAGGAGGCCCAGAGTATTGGGGGTAGGAGTAGATCAAACGTATGGTCAAGAAACTATTTTCTTTATATTAAATAAGTGATATTATTTTGGGGAAATTTTATAATTATAAAACTTGATTATCATCGTGCTATTATTTTGGAGAAATTTCATTTAGATTTTTCAAATTTTGGCCTTTTTTTGACATATTCTTTGAACTTTTTTTGTTCTTACTTTAGTATCCTAAACTTTTAACTTTTTTCACTTTATCCCTTATTTGTCCGGATTCACCGTTAAATCTTAAAAAAAAAAAAATTCAAAATACTCCTGTATTTTTTTAAAAATAAATAAAAAAAATTTAAAATGAAGGGTATTTTAAAAATTTTTGCACCATTCCGTTAGGATTTAACGAAAAATTCTAACGAAATGGGGTTAAATGAAATATTTTGAAAGTAAAAGATACCAAAGTGAGAACAAAAAAAGTTCAAAAAGAATATATCAAAACGAGCCAAAATTTAAAGAGCCTAAATGAAGTTTTTCTTATTATTTTAAAAAATTTGTTCAAGCGTTTTCGTATTCATTGAAGTTTTAAATTTGATGCCATTTTATAATGGATTTATTACCACATTTAATTAATTATTATTATAAACCTTATAATGTT
>FXXK01003369.1:0-10526 GCA_900184695.1 Betula pendula | reverse complement strand
TCTAATCATTTAATCAATACTTTAACACTCTCCCTCACGTGTGGGCTCAAACTCCCTTTTAATCAGTGAGGGCCAACACGTGAATTGAAATGAGAGGTAAATGACAGAGTCAAGGTTGAAACTCAGGACACCATATTAAATCGCTACTTATCCCAAAAGCTTAAGTTGATAAGTAGAGATAAATTTAATCATGTAATCAATACTCTAACACATCCAAGAGCTGCCACCCAATAAATATCAAATTTGTGTTGAACGCTAGCTGGTGAGTATAGATGACGTAGCAGAAGACTTGGTAAACAAAATCAGAAGTGTATGCGCCTTATGATTAAAAGATAAAACAAGCCCTAAGGCTTAAAAAGTAACAAACTTCGCAGAGTATAAGAGAAAATTCTCTGATTGATAATAATTCAATTGGTTACTGTTTTACAATGCAAACTCACGTATAAATACTAGTAGAAAACTTGAAGAACAAGTAGACCTAATTCTATTAGAACAAGTCAACTTAATCCTAATAAGGAAGGAAANTGGTTAGCACTCCTTGGTAATCGCCACGCGCCTCGACTATACGATCGGTTCGGTAAACGCCATGTATCTTGGATTGATGTTCGAGTATGGTATCTCGGGAAGCTCTTCTCGAAATGGGCCTTAAGGAAGCGCTTCTCGAAATAGGCCCTCAGGAAGCTCTTCTCGGGATGGACTCTTAGGAAGCTCTTCTCGGAATACACTCTCAAGAAGTTTGTCTCGGTCTTGGTATGGACTCTCGAGAAGCTCTTGGCGATCGCTCTTGGAAAGTTCTTGGCAATCGAATGTAGCATCCTACATCAGTCTCCCCTTCTTGAAAATAAATTGTCCTCAAGTTATGTTCGGTCTCTACTGACAGAAAGTATTCGAAGATGTCTGCGACATTGAACGTTGATGATCTAACCACTTCCTCCACCATTGGCTACAATGGCTCAGGAACTTCCTGCGAGTTCAAGACTCTAGTTCCCTTAGTCACTAGCGCGATGATAAATCGGGTGCCTTTGACTTCTNTCCATAAACTCTGATGTTGTGGTCAGAAAGATCTGCCTCTTCTCGGAATGAGTAGGAATGTTAAACGTCTCTCCTTGCAAATGCCAAAATATTATATTTCAACCATCACAGAAGATAATGTAGACGTTGTCTCGACCTTTGTACTGGGCATCCACGTCAAACTGCCAAGGTCTACCCAAAATTATGTGGCATGCATCCATCTCCACCACATCACACAACACCGAGTTCGAGTAGTGTTTACCAATCAAAAATGTGAAATGACATCTCTCAGTAACTAGTGTCTTGGTGCCCTGCTTGATCCATATGATCTTGTATGGTGATAGGTGCTTCTAGGTCTTCAGACCCAACTTCCTAACCATCGCCTCTAAGACAACATTTTCTCCACTGCCACTATCAATGATGACATCACATACCCATTAGTTGACTGTGCAACGAGTACGGAAGATATTATTCCTCTGTGGGTGCTCCTCTTGTCTCAGCATCAACAGTAAACGCTGAATGACCAAGGATCGAGAGAGATATACCCCTTCATCAGCATCAGCTGGGACTTCCTCTTCTCTAAGCTCTCCATCCTCTCCTTCTATTGTCTCGGTCTCGATCTCGATCAAGTTCACCATTTGCCTCCTAGGACATTGATGTGACCTATGCCCTGGTTGGTTACACTTGAAACACTTCTCTGGACCGAGCCGGGCATACAAATTGTTTGGAAGGGGGTATGGTCACTTGTTGCCTCGTGGAATTAGTACTGCTGCTAACTCCTCTTCCTCCAGAAGTCATGGTTTGACTTGAAGTCACAGTCGGGACCATGGGTTACTTTCCCTGATTTTGCGCCAAGTTGCATAAAGGCGCTTGGGTTTCACTCCCAGGTTGGTGTCCTAGGCCAATCCAACTACTTCTCGGCTCGGATGGCTAAGCTAACAGCCTCAGTCAAAGTAAAGACATGGTGCATAGATACCTGGTCTTGGATTGCAAAGCGCAACCCTCGAATAAACTTGGCCACCTACTGAGCCTCAGTCTCCATGAGATCATTCCGAGCCGACAATCAATAAAAGTCATCGATGTAGGCGTGGACCGTCTGAACTCCCTGTCAGCATTCTTGGTATTGCTGGAACAAATGCTTCTCAAAGTCCTGTGGTAAGAACCGAGCTTTGAGGAGTCTCTTCATCTTCAGCCATGAAGTCACAGGTCCTTTACCTTGTCGAGCTCGCAAGACTTGTCGCTATTCCCACCAAGCGGATGCTCTTCCCTTGAACTTGTAGGCTACCAACTTCACATTTCGTTCTTCAGGAATACTCATGTAATCGAAGAACCGCTCTAATTTGTCACCCAATCTAGGAAATCTTCAATGTGAAGATGCAATACTCTCGGGATTCCTCCCTACCATAATCCTGACGCATAGGTTGCTCGTCAGAAGCTCTCCTATAGCCAGCATCGGCATAGACATTCCCCCTGAATCCTGTGCCTCCAAGGCCAACACCTCTACGTCCTCCACCTCTCCGATCTACTACAACGTTTTGACCAAATACTCATTCAGCATAATTTTCGTCATCGCTGAATTCGTCATGGATTGGTTGAGAATTATTTGGTACAGGGCATCGGTGATGAACAGGTCTCACCCGAATACCATCGTCATCTCGGGCATCATCGTCCCTGTGATTTCGATTAGATCCTCCCAACAATTGCTCCAGCCTAGCTTGTAGTCGTTCTATGGACTGCTGCGTCGTGTTCTGTTGCTATTGGAGTTGTTGGATTTCGACTCTCCAAGGAGCCTCCCTCTTACCATCAGCATCGGTAACGGAATAATCACCATTGCGTTGATTGGCCATGATAAGGATAAATGCATACTCTGATACCAACTAACATAGCGGAAAACTTGGTAAACAAAACTAGAAGCATCTATGTCTTTTGATTAAAAGATAAAACAAGCCCTAAGACTTAAAAAGTAACAAACTCTACAAAGTATGAAAGAAAATTCTCTGATTGATAATAATTTAAGTGGTTACTGTTTTACAATGCAAACTCACCTATAAATACTAGTAGAAAACTTGAAAAGCAAGTAGTCTAAATCCTAATAGAACAAGTAAATCTAATTCTAATAAGGAAGGACATAAATACAATCCTGGAAATGAAAGAAATAAAGTCTGACTTGGGAAACAAATAGAATAAAAATAAAATCAAAGAAAATCTTCAGAGTCGGTAATCACAAAATCCTCATTAATGCGCCAGCTGTGAGGATCTTTTAGAACCTTCCTTCTTGGTCTCTCGGATTGAATCCTCGATATTGAGTCTCGGTAGATTCTCGGATGGAATCTCGGTTACCACTCCTCGATAATCGCCATGCGCCTCAACTATACGACTGGTTCGATAAATGTCACAAGTCTCGGATTGACATTCGATCTCGGATTCACATTCGGGTATGGTATCTCAGGAAGCTCTTCTTGGAATGGGCCTTCGGGAAATGCTTCTCGAGATGGGCCCTCGGGAAGCTCTTCTCGGAATGGACTCTTTGGAAGCTCTTCTCAGGATTGACTCTCTGGAAGCTCTTCGCAGAATACACTCTCGGGAAGCTCGTCTCGGTCTCGGTCTCGGTCTCGGTATAGACTCTCGACAAGCTTTTGGGATCGCTCTCGGAAAGTTCTTGGCGATCGGATGTAGCATCTTACATTAATAGAGCTCATCCTCAGGCTGTAGCTCTTTTGGGGCGAGGATAAATGGTACTTTTCAAGTGCTTCAGGAGCACCACAATTGGAAATGGAAGCAACAACAAGGCATTTTCTATCTTTGCTTGCATTGATGCCATGATATCATATATATTCAACCCGGAAAAAATATACAAACCCATTAGAGATAGGCATGTTGGGAAAAATTCACCGATTCCCCAGCACCTATGTGAAGCGAAAGAGAAAGAAAATGAAAAAAAATCAATCACAAGACATAGAAATTTAAGTAATTCACCCTCAAGAACTAATGTTCATTGTGTTGCATCAAAGTTTTATCTATTTTTGAGAAACAGTACAAAGGGATGTGTCAAACGTGCATACCAAAACCTACTATAGAAGTGTCTATTTAAAGACCCTATCAGCCCAACCCTCCCGCTCTATGGACTAAGCTAAAAAAAAAATCTCATTTAAATCGTAGCCCACCTTTCGTCGTACTGGGTCGAGTACAAACTAGGCTCCACATAGCCTAAACAATCTCCCCACTTTGAGATTGGTCCAACCACCAACTCAATGCTCCGCATGCCTCCCAAGACATAAAACGCCATTGCCACAACTGTCCTCCTGTCCTCAATCTCGAAGACCAACTGAAACTGCGCACAACTTCAGTTTCTCAATAGTCACACCTTTTGTCAACATATCTTCTGGATTCTCAGTTCCACGAATCGTCTCAAGTATCAACTTTTCATCATCCAGAAGAGAGCAAATGAAATGATATGTCAACTGTATGTGCTTCGTTCTTGAATGAAACGCCAAGTTCTTAGCAAGAAAAATGGCACTCTGACTGTCACAGTGTAGAACGCCCTTCTTAGTCTTTTTACCCAGCTCATTCAGGGAAACCCTATAGCTAAACCATCTCCTTTCCAGCTTCAATCACTGCTACATATTCAGCTTCTGTAGTAGAAAGAGCAAATATTTTCTACAACTTTGAGGCCCCCAACACACCGCTGTACCACCTAGAGTATACACAAATTCAATAGTACTTTTCCTGCTATCAATATCACTTGCTAAATCGGCATCCACATAACCCTATAGCTTTAATTATGCTCCTGTAAAGCAAATGGATGTATCTGACAAGCCTTTCAAATATCTCATAATCCACTTCACTGCTTCCCAATGCTGCTTTCCCGGATTACTCATGTACCTGCTCACAACTTCCACTGCATGTGCGATGTCTGGTCTTGTACAGACCATGGCATACATAAGACTACTAATGGCTGAGGCGTAGGGTACCTTGCTCATATAGACCTTCTCCTGATTTGTCTTCGGAGACTGATCCTTAGTTAGTCAAAATGATCACCCAAATGTGTGTTCATTGATTTAGCTTCATCCATGCCAAATCTGCTGGGAACCTTTTTTACATACTCTATCTGTGAAAGCTTTAGTGTACTATTGGCCCTGTCCCTGATGATTCTCATACCCAGGATTTGTTTTGCAGCTCCCAAATCCTTCATTGCAAACTGTGATGACAGTTGATCTTCAAATTATTGATCTCCTCCATATTGGACCTTGCAACGAGCATATCATCCAAATACAACACTAAGATGATATAAGAATTCTCAAAACTCTTAACATAACAAAAATGATCTACATTACACCTCGTGAAACTAGCATAGCCCATGAAGCTGTCAAAGTTCTTGTACCATTGCCTTGGAGCTTGTTTCAGACCATATAAGCTCATTCTCAGTTGCATACTAGGCTCTCCTTTCCCTGCACTTTGAATCCCTGTGGCTGAAGCATGTAAATGTCTTCCTCCAAATCACCATGAAGGAATGACGTCTTCACATCTAATTGCTCAAGATGTAGGTTCTCTGCCGCCATAATTCTCAATACCAATCTGATTGTTGTCATCTTCACTACTGGAGAGAATATGTCTGTGTAATCAACGCCTTCTTTCTGCTGGAAGCCCTTCACAACTAATCTGGCCTTGTAGCGCTTGCTACCATCATGTTCACCCTTTTATCTTGTATACCCGTTTGTTGTATAAGGCCTTCTTTCTTGCTAGTAGTTCAGTCAATTCCCATGTCTGGTTAGTCATCATTGATTCCATCTCATCCTTCATGGCTAACTCCCACTTGGTTGAATTTTCAGCTTTCAGCTTTCAAGGCTTCATCATAAGTCTTTGGCTCACCACCATCAGTCAATAGAATATAGAACAAGAAGGGTGAATAACGTTGTAGAGGTCTAGTATTTATGGAAAACCTTCGGATAGCAATTGTAGGTGTTCCCTGTTCAGCCCGTGTATCTTCATTATCCTTAACTTCTTGAATTCTGTTTTGCATTGTACCTTCGGGAAGCTCATCTAAGTTGACAAACTCAGACTTCTTTTTGTTTTGGCTCTGTAGCATCAGATTCTGCACTTGGCCCATCTTTGTACACAACCAATTCATTAAAAATAACATTTATGCTTCTAATGATTTCTCGGTTTTGATCATCCCAAAATCGATAACCAAATGCCTCATCTCCATAGCCGATGAAAAACCATTTTCTAGATTTAGAATCTAGTTTGCTACGAGCATCAGAGTCAATATAAACATAGGATACGCAACAAAAAAAATTTAAATGAGAAAGGTTTACCTCATTTCCACTCCAAACCTCTTCAGGTAATCTGCAATTCAAGGGAACTGATGGTCCTCAGTTGATCAAGTAAGTTGCAGTGCTCACTACATTAGCCCATAAAGTTTTTGGTAACCCCGCGTGCAATATCATACTTCTAGCCCACTAATTGAGGGTCCTATTCATGCGCTCAACCACGTCATTCTGCTGTGGTATCATAGGGATTGTCTTCTCCATCTTAATCTCATTTGCTGCACAAAATTGTTTAAACCCTCTATCTGCGTATTCCCCTCCATTATTTGATCTCAAACACTTTAGCTTCAAGTTTGTTTCAGTCTCAACATGGTCTTCCACTTCTTAAAAGTTTCAAATACATCAGATATACTTTTCAGAAAATAAACCCATATATTTCTGCTTGAGTCATCAATAAAGGTGATGTAATACAACGAACCTCTAAGGGATGCAACTAGGGCAGGGCCCCACAAGTCTGTGTATATTAGCTCCAGCTTTCCAGTCTTCGGTGTTCTGCCGACTTTCACAAAACTGACCTTTTTCTGCTTCCCAAGGATGCAGCATTCACACATATTAGATTCAACTTACTTGAGTTGTGGTAGTTTCCCCTTTGACAAAAGTTCTTTCATCCCCTTCTAGCTCATGTGCCTAAGCCTTAAGTGCCACAAAGTTGAGTCATCACTCGCATATGCAACTGCTACTGTATCCCTCAAATTCGTGGTCATGTAGAGAGTGCCAATCTTGTATCCGCTAGCCACAACCCTGGCTCCTATGATGATTTTCCACTTACCACCGTGAAAATTAATGGCATGCCCTTCATCATCAAGTTGTCCCATCGAAATCAGGTTTTTCTTCAGCTATGGAACATGTCGGACTATCTTTAACTTCCATACCGAATTATTGTGTACTCTTATGTGAATATCTCCTATGCCCACAATATCCAATGTTGTTCGGTCAGCCAAATACACCTTTCCGAAATCTCCAGCAACATAATTCTCAAGGATTTCACGAATTTGTGTGGTATAAACGAGGCTCCCGAGTCCAAAACCCAAGATTCAATAGAACTATCAACTGAGAGGAGTAGGGCATCATGCACTTCTTCTGTCACCACGTTTGCAGAATCGTTCTCAGTTTTATTCTTCAGTTCCCTGCAATTCCTCTTTAAGTGGTCAATCTTGCCACAATTCCAGCTTTCTGGTTTTTGTCCAGATTTGGATTTGCTTCTACCGTCTCTGGATTTTGATCTGCCCTGACCGGAATTTTTTTCTTGTCCTCTACCCCTTTTCTCGAGGTTTAGTGCAGAACCAGAACATGAGACTTCACCTGCAACTCCTTTGCGAACCTCATTGCTTAGAATCAAATCTCGGATATCTTCATATACCAAGTTGCTTTTCCTTGCAGAATTGCTCACTGCCATTCTCACAGCCTCCCAACTGTTTGGCAAAGAGGCCAAAACGATCAATGCACGAATCTCTTCATCAAAGTCAATCTCCACAGAGGACAATTGATTTGTAATCGTATTGAATTCATTCAGATGTTGTACTATCGGAGTACCTTCCGCCATCTTCAAATTAAAAAACTTCTTCATCATATGTACCTTGTTGGCAGACGGCTTTTTGTACATACTAGACAAAGCCGCCATTAGACCCGCTGTGGTCTTTTCCTTCACAACAGTGTGTGCAACTGTTCTTGACAGTGATAATCAAACGACTCCAAGGGTCTGTCTATCAAGCAGAGCCTAGTCTTCTGAGTTCATAGAGGTTGGTTTCTCCCCCAAAAGAGGCAGATATAGTTTCTTACCATACAAAAAATCTTCGATCTGCATCTTCCAATACCCGAAATCTGTATCATCAAACTTTTCGATTCCTAATGCCTTGCCTTCTGCTCCTGCCATCGCTCCCACTCGAACCAAAACTTTGATACCAGTTGTAGGGAAAAATTCACCGATTTCCTAGAACCCGTGAGAAGCGAAAGAGAAAGAAAATGAAAAAACAATCAATCACAAGACACAGAATTTAAGTGGTCCACCTTCAAGGGCTACATCCATTGTGTTGCGTCAAAGTTTCATTATTTTTGAAAAACAGTACAAAGGGAGGCGTCAAATACGCATACCAAAACCCTACTACATAAGCGGATATTTAAAGACTTTTCGCTTCATGGACTAAGCCTCAGAAAAAATTCTATTTAAACTATAGCCCTCCTTTCGGTTTACTGGGTTGGGTGCAAACTGAGTCGGGCACAAACCATGCCCACTAGCCTAATAGGGCAAGCTCTCTTGGGTTTGAGAAAACACCTTTGGGTGTGATTTCCCTTCTCTTTTTCCCAGTAAATTGGGAGAGAAAACGACAGATATAACTCAGGAAAATTAGCTTTGACTTGAAGTGTTTATTGGGAGTATGTCTTTATTCTACGCAAGGTGATGCGCCTTTACAGCCAAACGACGTCGTAGAGTTCGGCTTCGTTGCTAATGCCGACGTATCTCTGGCCTTCCTCATTGCTTCTCCATCCTGTCATTTTGTCGTTGTCGGTAAGCATGCATGGGGTTGTGGTGGTCAACATCTAATTTTCTTTTTTATTTTTTTATTTTTCATGAAATGGTTGATGTAAGTCAATTGCTGCCCTTTGACTGGCCAGTTGTTACTCTATCATATTTAGACGTAATCCTTGCTTCTATACTATTTAGACGTGAATCCTTCATATAACATGGGATACAACCTGAAATTAATTTGGGTAGATTAATTAGGAGAGTTTGGAGATAAATTTTTGATAATTATTTGATTACACATAAGAGTTTTTTAATAGATTACAATAAAATAACAAGCATATACACCAAATCCATAAATTTACTCTTATAAGAGAGATAGAAGTCCTACTAGTACTTATAATATTCTCTACCACTAAAGGGCCGGGCATGCCGCCACTAAAAGCTAATTCATTGGGCTGAGGCTTTAATGTTTAGATATTTAAGGCTCGTGAAATGGAAATCTAAACATATATATACATAGAAAGAAGAAGAAAGACGATCCTCACCTTCATCATCAGGAGTAGGGCCTAGATGGCCTGCTTGTGCTTCCATGCAAATAAGCAAGATGAGTATAACAAAGCAAATATAAGGAAGAAATCTTGCCATCAATGATCTCCTCTACTGATTATAAGGCTATTCCACGAGCTCCGCTTGCAAATTAATTAGCTGCATAGAATTAAAGTGGATATCTATATATCATTACTCAATTATTTAATTGATGTTACATAGGGACCCTTCACATTTATGTGGCACGGACTGTTGCTTGATCAGTATGTCCCATTCTTGATTAGTGTATATCCGACATGACCGACACTAGTAAGAAAAAATCTCATATATTTGACTCTTAGACGCGTCTTATTTGGCTGCTATTAAGGGGTGGAATCAAGATGTTTTTGTGTGGATCTGAACTTATATAAATAATAAATAAATAAATATATGATGTATATATTAATCCTTTATGTGTATGCACATGCATGTGTTTATGTCAAATAAAAGTAGACAAGTTTTAAAATTAATTTCATACAAATTCATAAGTTATAATAGTATATAAAAGTAACATGTTTATAAATCATCTTTAAAAATATGGTGGGTGAATGTATGGTAAATTTTGGGTAAATGCTCATATTTTTTTACTTTCTCACTTTTTAATTTTGAAAATAAGGTCTTTTAGTATTCATACTTTTCCAAATTAATCCCTCCGTCAGTTTGTCATCTCGAAAATATTGGGGCCGTTAGTCACTAAGCCCAAAACGACGCCGTTTTTGGTTTAAAATGTTTTCTTACTAATAATAATAATAATAATTTTTTTTTAAAAAAAAAAAAGAAAAAAGAAAAGAAAGTGTGGCTACCGAGCCCACCCCAGAGGTGTGTTGGGTGGCGATCCGCCACCCTTCCCATTGGGGTGGCCGTGCACCACCTCTGGCCACCTCTAGGTGGCTCGCGCCACCCCCAGAGGGTTGGGAGTGGCTCGCAACCCACCCCATGCGATGGGGTGGCACCGAGCCACCCCAAGGGGTTTGGGGGTGGCGTGAGCCACCCCCAATGCGTTAGGGGTGGCTTAAGCCACCCCTTTGGGGTTGAAGGGTGGCTTATGGCCATCCACAGGGGGTCGGGGGGTGGCCGCGAGCCACCCAAGGGGGTGGGGGTGGCCGTGAGCCACCCCAAGGGGGTTGGGGTCGGGTCGC
>FXXK01003368.1:5000-10329 GCA_900184695.1 Betula pendula | reverse complement strand
CAATGCCATATATTCGATTTTACTATTCGAAATTTTCAATGTCATATATCAGATTTTGTGAAGAACAAACAGCAAGTAGAAAAACAGAGTAAGAAGAAAACAGAGAAGGAAAGCTCTGAGGCCAAAGGCTTTTCTGTTTGTATTCGTTAAGTGTAAAAGTATCACAGAGGAAAAGGAAAGCTATCTATTTATACAAGATTGAACTAAGCTTATCTAAAACTAGTCGAACAAGTGAAACTGATTACAGTTATGAAACGGTTCATGTACAACTTGCATCCAGCTGGTATCCAGCTCATAATCTAATGAGAAAAACATGGAAGTTAATTGGAGAATTAAATCGATTTACTTAATTGCCTGACTACCCTTTTTTTTAATTTTTAATTTTATTTTTTTCTTTTTTTATAAAGGACTACCCAGTTTTTGATCTCTACGTTGTGGTGCATAAAGTAGATTGACTCGAGCAGTTGAGCTGACCGAGATATTTTTAACCGTGGCGTTTTTGAAAGGACATGACTTTATTGCCAATTTTTCCACATCCATCATCTGTGCTGAATATTCTCACTCTCAATCTTATAAAAATTCCGAAATTTTATGCTTAATGTATTATAAAGTAATGTGACATAATATAATTAAAGTTTTTTTAAATTTAAATTTATTCTTTTATTAATTATATTGTGCCACATCACTTTGTAAGATTTTTTTTTTCCTCTTTTTATTGGATATTATTATGACCATACAAAAAAGATTAGACTATTGAATAAAATAGTCATAATAATGGAAATGAACAGGCTTAAACCATTTGTAAAATTTAAATAGAAAAGTGAAGAATTATTTTATTCAACAAAAAAGGGAAATGAACAGCTTTATTTGGCTATAAATGAAAGATAAATAAAAAGGTATAGACAAATTATATATTGCGAAAAAAAAAACCATTTATAAATAATTTTTTTTTTCCATATTATTTTTTGGTTAATTTTTAAATATTTTTGTATCAAATAATTTTATGTACTTGAAAAAGAAATATAAGGATACTTTAAAAAGAATAATATTTTACACGATGCCTAAAATAAACCAAATCTAAGAATCTCATATTACCTTAAACTCTATCAAATTACAAATCATTTCAAATATGGTTTAGTCACATTCGTAGGAATTTAGATTCTCAACATCATATTCTTAAAAATGCGGATGCCAAAAAAAATGTTAAATCTCGAACCAAATGCCACAAAAAAAGTTGTGATTGATTTTTTCATGAAACACTAACTATACATATGTAATTTTTAGGAATTAGTTTTTGTAAGGGATATATTAGATAAGTGGGCTTTAATTGTAAATGGCTTTTTAGATAAGTGAATTTTTATTCACATATATTAGTGGGCTTTAATTGTAAGGAGTTACTAAGTTTAGATGTAAAGTGGTTAGAAATTAGTAAGGCTTTATAAGCCTAATCTGCAGAAAATAGGGATACGAAAATAGTCTGGGTCATTTTATAGTTTTTACTTTCTTGGAGTTTGAGGTTGAGTCGAATCAACCATCTTCTTCTTTCTTTCAATCTATGACATTTTCATTTCAAATTCATTCCATTTCTTTTTTTAAATACTGAATAATTAAAATAAATACAAAACATACAAGTGGTATCAGAGCGTTCGATTCATGGCGGAAGGATCTCGTTTCAGGGATTTGCAAGACTCAGTTACAGCCTTCAAGCTGCATTAGGAGAAAACAACCTCCAATTTGGAACAAGCCACCGAAGGATTGAGGAAGCAGCAGGAACAGATGCAAGCCCAGACCAACCTGCATGACAAAAAGTTGGACGATTTAGCAGAAAAGATGGATAAGTTGATCGAAGTCTTGGGCAATTTGCAAACTCAGAAACACCAATCAGAAGGCAGAATTAATCAAGAAAAAGAATACAAACTGTACGAGGCAAGCCAGAAGAAGTTACGAGACGAACAAGAAGAAGCTTATCAGAGAAGCAAGAAGAAAATCAGGAGTATTTGAGGAGCTGGGACAATCTTCTTGAAATTATGCAAGAACTTGCGCAAGAAGAAGAAAGAAACGAGCAACTCAAAAAGGCAGAAAAAAAAAATTCAAGAACAAGAACAGAATACCTTGGAAACGGCAGAAAGCTCGAATCCATTAGGGGGTATCGACGATCAAACGGCAGAAAGCATAGGCGATTTCAACCCGAACGATGTCCACAATGATGAGTTTCTAGACCTATCCCGTGAGATAGAATCTATGGAGTTTAAGAATGTACTTTTAATTTCTGAGAAGGTGGAGATCAAAGAGGAAATCAAGAAACTAAAGATGGAGCAAGAATTTGTGACGATTTTTTCAAACAGTTGTGGGCTTTATTGCAATGCGAATGATATGTTTGATAGAAAGCTCAAAAGAAAGTGGGTTGCTGGTGTCTTCTATATTTGGGGGGGGGGTTGGTGTTTTGATCCAGGCAAGAAACTAATCTTTCTTGAAGAAAGTCCTTCCTATGCAATCAGCACAACGACTGCAAAGCTGGGGCTTCGGATCTGTCAAAGAATCTTGAATCCATGGAGCTCGAAAAGCTACAACTGAAGGATGGGTGTAAAGAGAAAGAGATGTGCCAAGGTCAGTTCTGTTTCTTCGATGCACGTCCAGTGGGATTTGTCAGTGAGCAGAGGAGTTGGATTTTATGGCGTATGGGTAGTCTTAATTTTTGCAACTGCTGTAGCACAGAGAGGACCTCCTCACAAAAGAATTTCAAGATCTCGGACAACAATCAAGGATTGCCGATTACCTTGCTTGATTATTTTTGCTCGTGGGATGGGATATCAAGGATTTCAAAAATAGGTATATTTGGAACTGGTAACGATTCCAGCAAGTTATTTGATCCAGGTAAGATCCTGAGCTTACCTGGATCAACAATCAAGGATTGCCGATTACCTTGCTTGATTATTTTTGCTCGTGGGATGGGATATCAAGGATTTCAAAAATAGGTATATTTGGAACTGGTAACGATTCCAGCAAGTTATTTGATCCAGGTAAGATCCTGAGCTTCTCGGAAGATGCCATGTTAAGGATCATCAGAGGGACAGAAGGAAGTATGCGTTGCAGGGACTCTTTCAATTCAGAAGAGCAAAATTATTGGCTATGGCTATACATACTAGTTCATCTGTTTTTTTTTTTCCAAACCCCAATACTGAGAAATGTGGTAGACGAACAACTGCACCAGTTCTTATCCACATAATCCAACGGCTGCAAAGGCTTCACATTAAGCTGAGAGGTTAGCTATCATGAGGTGGGGAAAGTGGCAGGCGTTGATCAGAGTGTATTTTTGCGTTGATCAGAGTGTGTTTTAATGCATGGCACAAGAAACGTACAAAGTGGGATACAATTGGTTCCTAATGTTCAAATGTAATTGTAAAAAATCAAAAGAAAGAGCTAAAAGTCTTTCTTGGGAAGCCAAAGTTCAGCGAACAGAATTAGTACACAGAGAAGTTAAGTTTCCTTGGAAAGACCAAAAGCCAACATGCGTGAAGAATCAGTAATGCAAGCATAAAATTAGGTGAGGTCACTAAAGGTGGTGTGCCAATTTGGATTTTTTCTTTTGCAACCGCATCTTGAGGGCAAGATGCTCCGAAGAGGTGGGTAATGTAAGGGATATATTAGATAAGTGGACTTTAATTGTAATAAGCTTTTTAGATAAGTGAATTTTTATTCACATATGTTAGTGAGCTTTAATTGTAAGGAGTTACTAGAGTTTAGATGTAAAGTGGTTAGAAATTAGTAAGGCTTTATAAGCCTAATCTGCAGAAAATAGGGATACGAAAATAGTCTGGGTCATTTTGTAGTTTTTACTTTCTTGGAGCTTTGAGGTTGAGCTCGAATCAACCATCATCTTCTTTCTTTCAATCTATGACATTTTCATTTCAAATTCATTCCATTTCTTTTCTTTTAAACACTGAATAATTAAAATAAATACAAAAACATTACAGTTTTTCTTATTAGTTCTTTTTTGCTTTTTCTTCTTGTTATTTTATTATTTATGCTTCAATATACAGGAAGATGGATTGGAATATTCTTTAATTCCAACGACCCTCAAGTATGGATATACATGGGGGGGGGGAAAGAAATTTGATGACTAAGCCAGAAAATTTTGGATAGAGAAATATAAGGATATTTTGGAAAGAATAATAATTTCTACATGATGCCTAGAAAGGAGTAAGCCAAATATGAATTGCCAAGATTGAGCTGTCAAGTATTTGAAAGGACATTCATTGGGAATATTATGGGACACGTCCAAATAGTTAAGGGTCTTTGCCCCTTTGGAATTTCCCAATACATGCAAGCTCACTTAATTATTTAATGCAAGATGAAAATCAAATTCAAAATCAAAATTTTGGGAAGGAAATCGGCCTCAAGGAACAACTTACATCTCCACAAGTACTCGTTTGAGAAGAAGATAATAATGACATTTGGAAATCCATGAAACAGAAAAGCAATATAAAACTTGCACAAACCATACAAAAGAAGGAAATTCATTCATCACTCGTAAACCCAACACTAACATAGCATGATAATGGCAAAAAGGAGAAATTAAAAAAAGAAAAGCCAGCGCCTAAAGATCAAATTTTATACACACAAAAAATATGCCGCATTCATATTCCATCAATAATACTCTCACCTAATATTCACGATTGATAAAATTATTTCTTTTTTATTAAATGATCAGGATGGTACCCTTAGACTTCTCCCCCAAACTATTTCTTCATTGAAGATGTTATGAAACCAAATTCACTGAGATTAAAAGAGGTGGTAATGTTGATCAAATTAAATAAAAATTTAAAAACCAACTATTTAAAAAGGGAAGTAAAAAATTCATGCACCAAAAAAATAAGAATTAAATACTGAAAAGAACAAATTGAAAGATTTACAAGCAAACTTTTTATTCGATATGCTATCGTTAAAAGTTTTAAGTTTTATTTTTTATTTAATGAAAGATATATTAAATAATTAGTTTTCATGCTCTACCTTTTATAATTGCTTTTTCTTTAAATTTGTTTTTCACTTTTTTGAATGATGACTTTGAACGGAACCCACAACCTAACGTTTTAAATTACCACCGAAACAAGCTATGTTCAAAAAATTTCGTTTATCTCAAAGAGATATCGACCTTGGCTATGTTGATTAATGTCCGGACAAAATTTTTTTATAAATTGGTTTTTAAAAAATTAATACAAATCAACCGTTAAAAGTGAAATGTGTTCTTAACATGTGAGAAGTACATACTTTTTTTTTTAATAACATATACTTCTCATATGCTTTTTTAATAGCAATAACAAGAAAATAT
>FXXK01003365.1:2666-16522 GCA_900184695.1 Betula pendula | reverse complement strand
CTAGGGCTTGAAAGATATTAGCTTCAAGACCCGAATCGACCCAAGAACGAGCAACCGCCTTCCCAATTAAACATGTCCATTATCTTACAAAATTGAGATTTTTCTCTTATAATTGTTCTTTATTCATATAATTTTCTTCTATTTCATATATCTTTAATGGTTTGTGATTTACTGTGTAGATATACGTGTAGGTCAATTTCTCTTGTAATTGTTCTTTATTTCTCTAACAAAATGACCAAATCACTTGTTAAATGTGTTGCAATTTCTTCTGGAGCAAGCCTTCCGGCTTCCTCTACCTCCCCTTGGGCAAACTCTTGCACCATTTATCATAGATAACGACACACATAAGCCAGCTCTTCCTGTTTGGCCCTCTGCCTCCTCCCTTCAACATTTTTTTTTTCCCTTTTGCTATGCCTATACTAAGTTCGAGAGTTTGAAACGATGCAATTTCTTTTTTGACTTATGTCAAACAACTTCTGTAGTCAGAGATATAGGATGAAAACACAGCCACACGTTTTCTTTGTTTTATTTTTCCTTTGTTTTTAAAAAAATTATGAGAACTATCATGTGTTTTTAATCGTTCATACATATGCCAAGTCACTACAACAAAGAAACAACACATAACTATTCCCTCATTTGTATTAAATTTTTTTTCATCAAAAACTTAAATTAATAAATTAATATTAGGCATATAAAAGGATACTAATTAATATTAGTCACTAATTACTAAATTATTAAAAAAATTTATCTTTTTTGTGCAGGTTAAGAGTGTTAGATGATTTTAATATAAAGTGAAGCACCTTTGATAAATCAAGTTTAATTTTTAATTTTTTTGTAATTTTTTTATTTATAAATATATGCTAGAAATATGAATTGGATAGGAAAAATTAAAAATAATATAATAAAAACTAATTGAATCTTAAAATGAATATTTAGACAAATTTCTTACTAACATTAATATAACTTTGAATCTCAAATTGAAAAATAAAAATTTAAATAGAAATATAATATTACGAAATACAACAAATATATATTCATTTATAATTTAAATATACAAAAAGGCCTCATATAAAAATCTCACCTAAGGCCTTGAATACTCTGGGCATGTCCAAGGGGTCGGGTTCTAGGGTTCTACCAACGAGGTCTACACTCATTCGTCGACGACACCAGCTACCCAGGATCCTACACTATCAGAAGAAGTTAATGTTTTGAGAGCAAAACTTGCGGCACAAAAACAAGAACAAGTAGCGAGGGATCAAGAACACCATGCTCAATGGGTGGAGCAGGAAGCACGATTGGCTAAAATGCAATCACTTATCAAAAGTTTAATGCTAACTCGTGGAATGGGTAACCCATTTCAACTCCATATCCATGTGTATAATAAACGATGTTCTTCCAATTTCGATACCACATATTATATAGTTTCCTGACATTGCTTTGTGTATATATTGTTTCATTGGGTGTTCCTATGTATATGTTATGTAGGTGTGAACGATCGTACGTCATGAGAGATTTGAAGCAAAGGTAAATATTAATATAGTACACGATTATATGTATTTTGTAATTGCATTTGCATGAATAGATGGACATAAATAGAGATATACTATCAAATATGGTTATAAAAAATAACAAAAATAAAAATTGAATGTTAAAGCCATATGTAGCAAAGAAGGGAAAATAAATTCGAAACTAGAAGATTTAATTTGTGATATTGAATGTTAAAGCTATAGTCTCTTAGAAGTTTTTATTATAAACTTTTGTCCTTTTTAATGAGTACATGTGATGATATTGTGTTTCATTCCTACTTGTTGCTTTTGGAGAGGCTGGTTAATTTCTATCGTAGTTTTTATAGGGACATGTATTGACTGCATGTTGCAATTGTTTTCATCTTATTATAGGAAAAGTTGCTTAACTCCTTGGCGATCATGGGCATGCCCTAAACATGTGTAAAGATTGGAAGGCTAAACAAGTATCGGAATTGCCAGAAGTTTTCTGCTTGTTAGAAGTTTTTTGGTGTATTTTGAACTTTCGATCATATAGAATATTTTTATGTTTCTTTGGATTGAGTGATTTAGATGTTGATTGTGGGCAGTGTGTTCGGTACCCACCTTATGGAATTCATTTTTTAGGCCTTGATTAAAAAAAAAACAAAAACTATTCAGTAATACTGTAATTTTGAGCCAATAAGATATGATATTTTAATTTGTCTAATATCAGGTTTAGTTCATTTAATCATAGGATGTGAACAGGTTTGTGTTTTTTCATTTTGTTCAATGAGAAGTAGTATTTTTTGTTCAATCAGGTTGTATTTCATCTTTTTTAAGAAAAATATATATATATATATATATATATATATATATATATATATATCAATTTACATTATTGGTATAAAGAGGTAAATTTTAACTCGCTTTTGACAAAAGCAATGTTAAAATAATAATAATATAAAATTAAAATAAACTAAAATTAAAAATAAAAATAAAAATAATTTGCGACCTCAACTTTTACATGAATGTTAAAAAAGCAATGTAAAATGTTTAACGTCCGTTTGGATCCTAAAGCGAAGTTACAAAACCGCAATTTTTTTGTAGTGATCCTTTGTGGCTTGGCACCATTGTTGTAGTAAATAATAGTAGGAGTAGCTACTAGACTCATTAATGCTTAATCCTTTGTGGTTTTTTATTTTCACTTCCTACTACTTTATTACCCTGCATCTTCACTTCCTTTATGCACTGATTTAAGTATACTCTATCTCTATTTCTCACAACCACATAGTACTAGTTTGTATGTATGGTATCTGTTTTTGTGTTATCTCTATGTTTTGTTGCTGAGTTCGTTCCCTTTCTTTGGTTTAAACTTGAATAAGGGCACCTCTCATTCCAAAGAACCTATGGTATTTTGGTCCTTACAATAGAACCATGTGCTGTAACTCATCAAAGACCTGTAGCTGTAGAAGAAATTTCATGCAACGAATCCCTAGATGGATCCACCCAGTGGCAACTGCTATGTTCCTTCGAAAAGTGCAGAACCCCTTGTCGTGAAAAAGCTTTGAAATTACGGGAAGTAAAACCGATGGATTGAAGAAAACAGCCCCTCTGACCTTTGAACTCAAAACAGTTGGCTTTTCTTACCTAAATGCAGAAATTGAGGATCAGGAAATGAGTGAAGAGTTTACTGCAGTGTTTGTTAGAATAATGTCATAGTCTTTAGGGACATCTACTTCTATTTGAATTGTTCCAAGTTTCTGTTACCACTTGGCTTTATTTCCATTAAGTGGGCTGCTTTCTCGTTTTTGTTAAGATCGTGTATTGAATGGCTATTTAAGCCAAAGTTATTGTTAATAAAACTAAATCATTCAATTCAGCTTGTTGTGTTCTTGTTCTTAGTTTCTTTTCATATCAAAGTTCCCAAGAATCTGGTATCAAAGCCACCACTAGGCCTGACAAATCAAAGTAACAGTCTTTGAAGTTCTTGCAACAGCACAAAAGATGACTTCAGAGGGGAGTTTTATATAGCCAGCCATTCCTCGCTTTGATGGTCACTATGACCACTGGAGCATGCTGATGAAAAATTTTCTATGATCTAAGGAATTTTGGAAGCTAGTAGAGCCTGGCTATTTTGAGCCAGCAAGTGAATCGGTGCAGACAGATGCACAGCGAAAGAAGAATACTGAGATGAAGCTGAAGGACCTGAAAGTGAAGAACTATCTCTTTCAGGCGATCGACTGGACTGTTCTTGACACCATTCTCAAGAAGGATATTGCCAAAGATATATGGGATGCCATGAAGAAAAAATTCGAAGGAAATGCAAGGGTCAAGAGGTCTCATCTTCAAGCTCTCTGCAGAGAATTTGAAACTCTTGAGATGAGGTCCGGTGAAGGAGTGACAGAGTACTTCTCTAGGGTCATGACAGTAGCCAACAAGATCCGAATTTATGGAGAAGATATGCAGGATGTTAAAGTGGTGGAGAAAATTCTACACTCTTTAACTGAGAAGTTCAACTATGTTGTATGTTCTATTGAAGAGTCCTTACTGTTGATGAGTTACAAAGCTCATTAATAGTGCATGAACAAAAGTTTCAGAGACGTAATGGTAAGGAACAGGCTCTGAAAGTGACATCTGAAGGAGGAAGAAGTCGTGGTCGTGGTACCTACAAAGGAAGAGGAAGAAGGAGAGGTCGAGCAGACTTCAACAAGGCAACTGTGGAGTGTTACTGATGTCATCAACTTGGACATTTTCGATATGAATGTCCTTCTTGGAACAAAGAAGCAAATTATGCAGAGCTTGATGAGGAAGAAGAAATGCTTTTGATGTCTTATGTGGAGTTGTATGAGGCCAGAAGAGAAGATGCATGGTTCCTTGATTCAGGGTGTTCTAATTACACATGCGGCGATCAAACTATGTTCAATGAACTTAATGAAAAATTTCAACATTCGGTAAAATTGGGAAACAACACTAAGATGGATGTGATGGGAAAGGAAAGTGTGAAGCTGCTACTAAATGGAGTCAATCATGTTGTTGTTGAGGTATACTATATTCTAGAGTTGAGAAATAATCTCTTGAGCATAGGACAGTTGCAAGAAAGAGGCTTGGCTATTTTGATCAAGGGAGGGATGTGCAAGATTTTTCATCCAGAGAAGGGTTTGATAATTCAAACCAACATGAGTGCCAATCGGATGTTTATCTTGCTGACTCAGTCTCAAGCTCCCTCTCAAGTACAATCTGATCAATGCTTTGTTGGGAACTTTGATATGAAAAGAAACTAAGAACAAGAACACAACAAGCTGAATTGAATGACTTAGTTTTATTAACAATAACTTTGGCTTAGATAGCCATTCAATACACGATCTTAACAGAAACAAAAAAGCAGCCCACTTTGCGGAAATAAAGCCAAGTGGTAACAGAAACTTGGACAATTCAAATACAAGTAGATGTCCCTAAAGACTAGGACATTATTCTAACAAACACTGCAATAAATTCTTCATTCCTTCCGTTAAACTAAATGCTGTGAAGCAATTAGTTTATACCAGAAATACACATACTCCTAGCAGCTTTCGAAGCTTCTGAAAAACGTCAAGCTTCAATGGTTTGGTCATTATGTCCGCCACTTAATCCTGACTCCCGCAATGAACTAATTCAATTGTTCCCTCCTTAGTAAGATTCCTTAAGAAATGAAACCTCACATCAATATGCTTGCTGCAACCATGCATAACTGAATTTTTAGACAGCTTGATGGATGAACTGTTGTCACACATCATAGTGGTATAGCCTCCATCAGAATGTCCCAACTCCTTTAAAATTCTCTTCATCCAGACTCCTTGACAAGCACAGGCTGCAGCTGCCATAAACTCAGCTTCTGTGGTTGATAAAGTCACAATAGGCTGCTTTTTTGAACACCATGAAACAACACTTGAACTCATTAAAAACATGTAACCAGATGTACTCTTCCTGTCATCCATATCTCCGGCATAGTCGCTATCCATAAACGCCAACAACTCACCATCTCCTCCTTTCTTATAATGAATTCCATAGTTTACAGTCCCTTTTAAGTACCGAAGTGCTCTCTTGGCTGCCTGTAGATTAATCTCCATTGGTTTTGTCATATATCTACTAATGAGACAAGTAACAAACATCATGTCAGGTCTCATGGCAGTGAGATATATTAAACTACCCACCACCTGCTTGTAGTGCGTCTCATCAACAAGGTCTCAATTTCCATCTTTACTCATTTTGAAACCTGGAACTATTGGACTGCCCACCGAATTACTTTCCATCATATCAAACCTTCTCAAAACTTCCAATGCATATTTCCTTTGTCATATATAAATACCATAAGACTTTTGTAGCACCTCAATCCCAAGAAAAAACCTCATCTTCCCCAAGTCAGACATATCAAACTCTCTTAACATAGAGCTTTTAAATTTAGACATCATAACTTCATCATTACTAGTAAAAATTAAATCATCAACATAAACACTTACAATGACAATTTTTCCTTCTTTGCTTCTCTTTGTGAATAATGTCTGCTCGCTATCGCACCTCCGAAAACCTTCACTAATGAAATGTGCTTCGATTCGACTAAACCAAGCTCTTGGAGCTTATTTTAATCCATATAGGGCTTTGTATAACTTGTAAACTAGATGCTCACTGCCCTTTTTTTCATATCCTCTTGGCTGCTCCACATAAAAATCTTCACTCAGCTCACCATGAAGAAAAGCCGATTTGACATCCAGCTGAAAAATCTTCCAATTCTTCTGTGCAGCTAGAGCAATAATCATCCTTACCATATCCATCCTTGCCATTGGTGCAAAAACTTCTGTATAGTCCACTCCATATTTCTGAGAGTACCCTTTAGCAACCAAACGAGCCTTAGACTTATCAATCTTTCCATGCTCATTGTATTTGGTTTTGTAAACCCACTTCACTCCTATTCTTTTGGCCCTAGCTAGCAGCTCAGTGAGTGTCCATGTTTGGTTCTTTTTGATGGATTTAATTTCACTGTTCATGGCCAATCTCCAATTTTCACTCTTCACAGCTTCCTCAAAATACAATGAATCAGTTGATACCACTAATGCAATATGAACTTCATCCTCAAATAGACCTTCACCACTAACATAATCACCATCCACGTAGGAGGTTGCCTCTCACGAGATTGCCTTAACTCCCTCACTCTCTCTTCAATGAGGAGAACAAAGGATGGAGCTAGTCGTCACCGGTAGAGATTAACTGAACAGAGGATGGAGCTAGTCACTAGTACTGGAGAGCGAGAGAGATACTGGAGAGTGAGACAAAGGGTTTAGAGAGATTGAGAGATGAGGGTTTGCCGGAAGAAAAAAGAAAAAAAGGAAAAAAAGGAGCATATATGGCGTGAGTTTCAAAAAAATTGTCCAAAATTTTTAAATCACTTTTTGGGAAAGCTATGTAAAAAAATTTACATTGCTTTCGTAAAGCGATGTAACCAAAAAAAAAAAACACCAAGAATTGCTAAACTTCTTGCATTTTTATAGGCTTTGACTGGAATAATACATGAACTTAAAACACCAAAAGAATATAAAGATCTAAATATATCTTAGAGTTCCCAAGGCAACAAAATATGCAACTAATGCAAATTATGAGACTCGCCTTTCTCCATGGACCCGATTTTGATGGAGTTTGTACTGAAGCTGCTGACTGCAGACATAATAAAATGGACAAATAGTTTAATAAATAGTACCATTTAAATTTACAAAATGAATGCATCAGATAGCAAGGGAAAAAAGTAATTTTAATTCATGTCCTCTCAACATCCATTAGCTCAAGCAGATTATAGACGAATCATAACAAATGCCATCAATACAACTAGAAGTCTGTTGCTAGGGAACTTCATGTGAAACTACATAAAACACACACAAACAAAGAAATAGCAAAAGGAATTCATCACTCAACAAGGGAAAAGAGCAACTCTAACAACCAATACCATCAGTGACTTCACATGACATCCAGTACAGGCTTTGGAGGTAGGTTTGCAATATTGAAGCTCCATAATGGTAGAAATACATAAAATGCAACCAAAAACAGACCTGCATAAGGGTAGGAGATTTACAACAATTCAAATTTTCCAATCACATATACATACAAAATAAAAAGTTTTAAGAAGCCATCATATCACATATTATATCATATTATCAAAGTGAAACAACATGAAATAAGTTCCTTTTGATGTTCTGTGAGCAAATCAACTAACCATCCTGTCACAAGTTGAAAATGGTTGCAGAGACAAGACCAAAAGCACAAGCAGACTAAGGTCACTTGCCAGAAACAAGATATAGGAAGTTCATAGTTACCTTTATTTTTCACTAGGCAGTAGTATCAATACCCACAAAAACCAAGAATTGCTAAAGAGAATAATAATTGAAGAGTTTGTTATATGAATTTTGAAGTCTTTATTTTTCCCAGTCCCAANCCTGCATAAGGGTAGGAGATTTACAACAATTCAAATTTTCCAATCACATATACATACAAAATAAAAAGTTTTAAGAAGCCATCAGATCACATATTATATCATATTATCAAAGTGAAACAACATGAAATAAGTTCCTTTTGATGTTCTGTGAGCAAATCAACTAACCATCCTGTCACAAGTTGAAAATGGTTGCAGAGACAAGACCAAAAGCACAAGCAGACTAAGGTCACTTGCCAGAAACAAAATATAGGAAGTTCATAGTTACCTTTATTTTTCACTAGGCAGAAGTATCAATACCCACAAAAACCAAGAATTGCTAAAGAGAATAATAATTGAAGAGTTTGTTATATGAATTCTGAAGTCTTTATTTTTCCCAGTCCCAACCCCTGTTCAAGACACAACAAGAGTCCATATATATCTAAGCCTGCAGGTCGCAGGGACTCTGAGCTTGTACACCAATGTGAAAACAGAGCAAGTTATGTAGCTACACGATTCCATAGAATACAAGCAAAGCAAACAGCATGTTCACAGAGAATTTCAACAGTAACGAATCAAATCAAGTATAGGGTCATGTTGATTTACCAGAAAGAGTTGTATCTATAAGTTGCAAATGGGTTTACAAAACCAAAAGGGATAATGTTGACGATATAAAGCTCAACTTTAAGGAGAATTGAAGGTACATTTTTACTAGATGAAATAAGAACCATTTATGTTTCGTTTTGGTATTTTGTGGTCGAAACAAACGGGGCCTTATTGTTAATTTGGTTGGTTTTTGGCTGTGCACCCATTTTAATCGTATAAGAGCATTTCCAGCAATATCATTCATAATAGCTCCTCAAAAAGTACAAACTTTTATTTTAGCTACTCATTTTTTTATACACACTCCAGCAACATCCTTTATTTTACCATTTATTTTCTTTAAATATTAATTTTAAATTATTTTTTATTATTTTAAGGTGCTTAAAAAGAATGAGAGAGAAGAGAGAGAGAGAGAACAAAATAATAATAATAAATTGATAGAAGGTGCTACAGTAAACTTTCATATTTGAAAGTTTGCTGTAGCAAATTTATAGTAAACCTTTAAAATAGAGTGTCTGCTGGAGATGAAAAAGTAAATTATAAGAGTTAAATATAGCTAATATACTCAATTTAACAGCTCTGCTGGAGATGCTCTAAAGAGGGGGAAATGAAATGCTGTTGTCACTGTGTCTTTGTGAGCTTTTCTCAATACATTTTAAGACAACTCTGCAAGTTTGAGCGTCTGTGACGGAGCTCTATGACCTTCAAGGTCCACTGCACATTCAACTCTGGGCCAGGGCCACCAATAAACCACTTTCGTTTTTATTTATCCTTTTTTGGACCTTTGCTTCCACTGCACCATTCTCACTCATCTAACCAATGAATTAGGCTTAAGGATTTGTTATTGGACTGCAAAAGAATTTCAGCCCATTAGTTGGAAAACACTTCTCAAAGACGACGTCGTCAATATTGTCAACAAATTAGCCCAGTTGGGCTTGTAAAGGTTTTTTTTGTCTTGTATCTTAACTTCTATCTGTGCATATGAAAGTAATTTCTTTCTTTCATTAAACATTGCTCCTGGAATATGTAAATATCTGAATAAATATCTGAAAAATCAAAGAATTCTTGTATATGCTCTCTCTCTCTCTCTATACACGTGTCAAATTTTATCTACCCGCTCTTTTTGTTTCTACTCAAACTTTCACCTTTCTTATTCACAAAAAAAAAAATCACGCGCCTGAAAATGCCAAGGCCGGTGATCGCAACCGCCCAAATATTAACCGCTGTGCCGACCACGAGAATGGGATGCAGAGGAAGATGACGAAACACTCCCACCAATCCCGGTCCCATAAAACAGATCAGACAAGTAATTCCCCAAATCATCAGGGGAAAATCTGACAAAAGACTCCAACCCCACCACCTGTCTAAACCTAGCAAGATTCTTGTCATAAAAGTCCTGGTAAGCTAGCCCAAGCTTCCTCGCCAACGAAACTCTGATCTCGTCTCGGAGTTTCGGGTCGGAAACGACCCATGAGCTTTGTTTCCTGTACGCCTCGTCAAACGCCGCATTGAATTTCTTAAAACAGTCCCTTGCCTGCTCCGGTGAAATCTCGGCCGTTGGATTTTCTGGCATCGACGCGAACACCTTGCTCCAACCCATCCGTTCGTAGTTCGCAGCGTACTGTTTGACCTTTGCCTCGTGCTTCGCCACCCAATCGTCGCCAAGGAGGAGCTTCAGGTTCGACGTGCGAACCTTAACGACGACGTATTGGAGGTTGTTGGCCAAGAACAAGTACGAGAGCGCCACGTCCTTGTGGTGCTCGGCTTTGCCATCGAGTTTGCAGAGGAGGACAAGGATTAGCCACGCGATCCGTAAGGATATCGAACTGTCGTATGATTCGGGGCTCCCGATGTAGGATTCGGGTAATTGAGCTTGCACCGTTAACGGCCAGTCGGCGACTATATCGGTGAGTACGCCACTGTAATCAGTGAGGAAAGACATGTAGTTCATCACGTAACGAGTGAGTGGGTGGACCCCACCGCCGGGGACGGCAGTTTTCGACGACTCCTTCTGGATGGCCATTTCGAAGTCTGTGAGCATCATACGAACCGCCTCGCCGAGCTTGATCAGAGAAGTCACAGCCTGTGATCGGACGGCCGAGGTTAATTCGTACGAGAAGATGGATTCGATCTCAGGCCATTGACCGGAGATAGCTTCGTAAATGTCTAGTATGCGGAACATTTTCTCAGGGGATTTCTTGGTGCACTTTGCCACGGTTTCCGGGAATACAAAGAGACTCATTGCTGCCTCTCTCGAGATCTCGTCGAAGCAGGTCTCTCTGCTCGACGCCGAAGCCGAGAACACGTGGTCGCAGAGGATCCTCTCGCCGTAAAAGAGAGTTTTCACGGCGACCTTCACAATGGTCAACCAATTCTTGATCTTCAGCTCCATTACCTCCCAATCCATCTTTTGCACCTGCGAGTGAGTCAACCTCTCGAGCCCGAGATGATACAATGCCTCATCGATAATCGATTTCCGTATAATCTTGTAGATTTTCACGCACTCTTTTCCATAACCAGAGGCTATCATACAGTCGGCAATGGCTTTCAAGTTTGCCATCGCAATCCCCGAGATTCGCTCCACCTCGGAGACAGACTCTCCGGCAAATCGAAATTCGTCCTCCGACTCGTCCTCCTCCGACAAGTCGGAAACACTCGACCTTGCTGCCGATGATCTGGACGAACGGGCCGAAACCGAAACCGATTCGGGATCCAAATACTCCCTATTTGTCGACAAAAGCTGGTAGAACTCCTTCTCCAACCTATGCATAGCCATTTGCATCAAGTTCTGGCCCCTGACGAGCTTCTCAGAGGCGGCATTTTGCGTAATCAAATGGCGCATAGCGGACTGCAGGTCTCTGACGGAGTTAAGGTATTGTTTGGCCTCCTGGCGGTCTTCGTGGAAGAGAGAAGTAATTTTGGCGTAGGCAGAGGCGTCTGAGTCCCACTTGGTAATAATCGACTCCGCAATTTCAAAGTTCTCGTGCATTATAGATTCTGAGAAAGTTCGGCTTGGTGAAGAAGGTGGGATAGAAGATCTGGATGGTGAGGAACTCTTGGCAAAAATATTCCTCATTCTTTTTCTTGGTATATATATATATATATTTCCAGAATAATACGAGAGAGATGAGCTTTGTTTGTTTGTGATTGGGTGTGTTGTGGAATGTGAGGGAGTTTGGGATTGCTTGGGAAGGAGGATAGGGGTGTGAGGGTTATTTATAGACAGAGGGTGGGGGGAGACGGGGAGACAACTGGTGCCGGTTGTGACTATGTGAAATAGTTGACCGTCGTTATGTTTGCGTGAGAGAACGACGCGGTTCGCCGTTGTTTTGCTTTAAATTTCTGCGTTGCGGCGTGGAGTTTCGTTTGACGAAAGTGACGATGAAAAGTGAAAAACCTCCATGATTAATGAGGTTTTTGTTTTTTTGACTTAAGTTAATGATGGTTTTAAGTCAGGGGAGAGTTCGGAAGGCGATTGGGGCTTGCTTTTCAATTTTTCATATTAATATTATTATTCTTTTTTCTTTTAAGGACCTGAACAAGTCTACATGAATTTATGCCCCTTTATTTTGAGGTAAAATATATTTTGAAAAAACTTTTTTCTTCTCTTATAATGTTTGGTACCACCAAAAAATCGTGATAAAACTGAAAGTAATTTCGGTCGACAAGAAAGTCTTCTTTAATTTCTTTTAAATGATTTTTGTATTTTAAATTATAAATTATTTTTTGAATTTTAACTTGTTATTATTATTGCACTCACTCTCTTGCATTTCATTTTCCATAAAAATTTGGTTGCTGGACGTTCTTTGCCTTTATTGGAGGTTGTTGGCCATCATCCACCATAGCTGATTGTTTATATGAGCCCAAGGAAAGAAAAATGATTTTGCCAAAAATATTTTTTAACAAAATGTTTTACGTTGAATCAAACGAATCCTTAATTTTGAAACCGAGATCACAACTATCATCAAGTTTAGAGCGAATTTAAACTTGTTCATGATTTAAAATTAATTTATAGTTTTTATTGCGTATAAAAGGAGACACATCAAAAATTTCGATGATTCACTTATATTTCAATGAATCATCGAAATTTTTCTTTAATAAAAAATCGTCTTTGGATAAGTTTTTCTTTAATAAAGCACCTATATTTTTATGTTTGAGTTTGTGTTAATTGTTTGATTAAAAAACGAGCTTTTAAATAAACATCTAACCATGCCGATTCGTGTTGTTCATAAGTGGTTTGGTTCTTGATCAATGATCACCACGTGATCCTTTTCAGATGATCGAAACGTCAATGTTGATGCATGAAAAAAATTTACAAGTCCATTTCTTCTAAGAGAATGAGCTGTGAAATTTCATAATACTAACTTTTTTACACCAACTGATGATCATGAACGAGAATCAAAAAATAAAATAATGAACGAGAGGGATATTGGTGGTGAGATTTCGGCTAACAATCCTTGGATATTAAATTATTAATACCTCAAAAAGAACAGCGCTGCAATATTGAACCCTTTATAGAAATTGTCAAATTAATATTTTTAATCGGTATTATTTTTTGAAACACTATCCCGGAATAAGAATAAACTAAAGATGTCAATGCCCAATGACTTGGCCAGACCAAATATTTTCCTTTTAATATTACAATTTTTTTTTTTCCCTGAATCCTTGTGCATGCGTGCTACTAACGGATTCTGAATCCTTCTCCTTTTAATTTATCTGCTCTTTTAACAAAATCTAATTTATTCCTTCTTTTTATTTTTTGGGTCCAATTCTTGGATCGATCAAATCCCCTACAATTTCAAATATAGATTTTAAAATTATATGAATTCAAGTCGTTTCTTGCATATCAAACGGCTTGAGAAATGTTACATATTAAAAATTTAGTATGTTACCAATAAAAATTTTATATATTTTTATTAAGTTCTTACGCTTTGAGCCAAAAATTGTATTTTAATTTTATGAAGAAGAAGCGTATATTTGAAAGTGACAAAAAAAAGTTTTTTGAGAGAAAAATTATTTGTAATTATCTCATAAATAACATGTCACATTTTTATTAAGTAATTTTTTTTAAGCCGTTCAATCAAGAAACTATCTAAATTCACAAAATCTTAGAATCTACGGGATCTTTATCTCCATTTCTTACAGATATACCCCACTTTTTTTTTTTTGAATTACTTCAATAAAAATGCACAAATTTGCATGTTTTTCTTAGCATGAAAAGGTTTTTTCTTGTATAGCCAGTAATTTAATTTACCCTATCTTCTTCTTTGACTTTTTTCTTTTTCAAAGCAATACTAATTAAAATGTAGAACTAAAGGTAAATCAGGGAGCTCTTT
>FXXK01003362.1:0-17985 GCA_900184695.1 Betula pendula | reverse complement strand
CACTAGGAGGAAGAAGCAGGCATGCCCATGCTGTGTGCTCCGGGTAATTTCCGAGCAACGTTTGGATTTTCTACATTCATGTTCTTTGCTGCCATGGTCTCCATTCTTGGAAAGCCTGGCAGGTCTAATCGGAGGATCGCATTGCCAGTACACCTTAGCTTTATCCCATGTTTTATTGTGCTAAGTTAAGACAGCGAAAATGTAAAGTTTTAACTGGGGCTTAATTTGGGACTAGTGTCTCTTGAAGGCATTAAGCAGCTGTTTGTACGGCCTCCGGAGTGTATGATGTGATTGAAACTGGGTTCATTGAATTTCTTCAAAGCCTAGTAATTTGGTTGTAAGGGAATAATTTAAAGCCTCAGTAATAGACAGTCAGTGTTTTGTAGACATAGGTGTGTTCTATAATTTCGTTGTACGTTCCTGATCATCAAAAAACAACTCGTATATGTAACATTTGTTTCTATGGGGCTTAAGACTTTTGGGTCGCCTGCCTGTGCGCGTTAGGCCCATAATGATAATTCTATGAGCCTGACTGCTTGGCCCACGGTTCCACACTTTCATGCTTCTCCCTGCAAAATACCTTCCAAATCTCCCCCACACCACAGCCCTCATGTTTTCCTCTTTAACCGTCTCCTTTTTGGTTATTACTTTTTCTTTTCCTCTTCTCTTAGTTTGGTTATTAGAAGTTAGATTTATGAAAATCTACACCTCCACCATCAGAGATTGAACTGGGTGGCCGCCTGGCCGTAGGGTCGGCTCCACCCTTAGTGAATTAGACAACTACTTATAGCCTCCAATTTAATAAGATCTTAAATAATAAATATTATGAAGATTTATTTTATAAAAAATATTTAAGACCCTAATTATAGTTTATATTCTTTTAACTAAGGACCCAATTAATAAATATAATGAATATTATTTATAAAAAAATTATTTAAACTTAATTATATTAATATCTCTAATTAATGCCCTAAATGATAAATAATAATTAAGAAATGTATTAATTAATTTGATCCTTTTAAAAACTGAAATCTCCAACATTTCATTCTTGAAACAAGTCTTAAAAGAATTGATAGAATAGATAAGGGAATCAAATAAGTGACAGCTAAAATAAAGGAATTAATAAATGATTTTTTTTTTGCCTTGTATGAACAACCAATTTTTCAAGTCCCAAGTCTCACACAACATTAAAAAATATGGGTTTTTTTTTCTCCTCTCTCTCTCTCTCTAACATTGGTTGCTTTATTCTGTCCAACACAACGTTCAAAAATATAAATTTATTATGGCGTCCAACTATTGGAACCTTCATCAATATAAAATGGAAAAAAAAAAAAAAAGGTCAATGTTAAGAAGATGGAATGTCTTTATTTATTTTATTCAATTACTAGCTTTTCTCTCTTTATAAGTTTCTGTTTTTTTCTTTCTATTTCTCAATTGAAGTCTTATTCAAATTTTCATTCTTCTCTTCTTCTCCAATTTCATTATTTTCCAACAACTTATTGTTCAAGTTCTTAAAATCATTCTATATTTGATTAGTGATAAGAAAAAAAAAAAAAGTTAGTTACCAAAATCTCAATCAATCATTTGATTTTAAGAAATATTTTTTCACTAATTTGTCTTTCTTAATTGTGCAGGTTGAAAGTGTTAGATAATCGATCATATCTAAAGATTAAAATGAATTCGAAATAGTTGATTTGACAAATCAGGGTTTATTTTTCTATTTTTAATATTTATTTTATTCTAATCATAATGTAATTTTTAAAAAAAAATTTAAATCATGTTTATTTAATTTGTAAATATGTCTAATTATAAATGTCTACTATAAAATATGCATCTGGATATGAAAAAATTTAAATAAAAAAAAAGAAAAAAAGAAAAATTAATTGAATCTCATAATCGTAGAGCTAGCAAATCCAACCCCAACGCCAGTAAAGACCCATAAAAATAAGTTTCTAGCTAGGTTACAAAGCTATAGCAAATCTGACCCTTTATTCACACTTGGTGTTTGCCTTATAGCTATTTATACGATAACTGTCGCTGTATGCCTAATTGTTTAATAGCTTCTCGATTTTGATTTGAGATCGAGGAATAAAGGGAGTTTGTTGTGCTGATTCTAAAAGTAAACCACTTTTTTATAAAGTTCACCAATTTCGCCAATCTTCCAAAATGTGTATGACATGAGCTAACCAAAACAATAAATGTGTTCCCATTGATCACAACAAAATGATTGCAACCACAAATCGTTGCAAATAACGCTTCGTTTATGTATGTATAAATATCTTACAGTTTTATAGATACGTGGAAGTTTTACAATGCATAATTTTTACTTACAAACTTGATATACTGGAGGAAACCAAATGTTTGTAGAAGTTTGCGGTAGTAAAAAATCTTTTGAGGATTTAAGGTAGTCTTCTATTCAATATATTCTTATTTTGATTGTTTCTTTACCTATTGGCTGCAGTTGGATCGCTATATGGAGGTGCATGCTGAACTATTTGCTCAAAGGGTTGGTCCATACTACTCATAAACTCATGGGAAATTCTAGCCTTGGATAAGGCCCATATTTGTAATGTTATGTATGAGCATATGAATCTTGGTTGTCCTTGATATTAAGGAAGTGATTGCCTATGTTGAGGCAGAAATAACATATATAAGTGGCATCTAAAAGCAATTATGATACAAGGATACCTTGGGATAGATGGAAGTGAATGTGGTTTAATATAGAATTGAGCTTTCTTACCGCTTCAAGTTATGTGTATCTTAAAAAAAGAAAAAAAGCCTATAGAAATTGCACTTAGTTAACTATGTTATGTTGCATCTATGTTGCATATTGATTTCTTGTTTGATAGTTTGACCAACTAATCCAAAGAATGTTTTGCAATGGTATGAGCTTTTCAGTCCATTAAGGATGAAGACTTCTGAGAAAGTATATATGTTTTGTGTATTCACATTTATGTAATTTATCCTCAAGATGGAAATTAAACAAAGTTATTAGTTTCTCTCTCTCTGGATTTTGAAGGAGATGATTGGATTTTCAAAAGAATGGGGAGGACCATGGCCCATTACGGCCCTCCCCTCCCTCCATCTTTGTTGGCTTTTACTGTGGTTGTTAATAACATTTGCCTAGAATTTACCATTTAAGTGCTGAATTGTAACACACCCACTTCCCTCCCCACCCAAAAAAAAAAGAGTATTGAATTGTACACTCAAGTTGTCTTTTTTTTTTTATTAATTAGAAAAAAATAAAACTTTTTTTTTTCCTTTTTTTTATATGAATTAACTAGAAATAATGTCCAAACAAATAAGTCTATCTAAGTGTGTGGATGTAATTGTTTTTATGATTGTTGATGCTTTTATATGTTTATTATGTATTTTGGTGTTATTAGTTTGACATTATGTTGACTTGTGTAGATATATGGCCTGGAAAAACCGATTGAAGACTACCAGATAGAACTTCATAGCCTATTGGTGTGAACATTGTTTATTATTTTCTTTCTATGCCATGCGCCGTTCTTTGATATAAACGAAACAAATTGGCGGAGGCTTATATATTTAGAGTGGATATTCACACAGTATCCAGGCTTTTACAGCTTCTAAGATATTGAGCTTTGTTATCTGGCCTTAAGATTGCGTAACATATGATTGACCATATCCTCAAGATTGCGTAACAAATTGGCGAGGGAACAAAGCTCCTAAGCAGACAGAGTGCACACGCAAGGTATTCAACATTGTCGGTATGTGTTACATATGGTTGGTTTTTTTTTTTTTTTTTGGTTGATGTGATCAATCAAAATATATTTTCCAAACTCTAACATTATTTTTATTTTTTTACAAATATTATAGGCAACCAGAGAAAGTGGGGTGTTACCCGCCTAACAAACATATTGAGACTACTGGAAGGTGAATAAATAATTGTTGAATTTAATGTATTGGCTCAATCAATTGGAGATCAGGGCAAGTCATTCAGTAGCTTCATTGGCACACTTGCCAGGGATGAGGACATTATACCTATAGTTATTGTGGATTAGAGGAATGTCCCTATCATAGACAAGGTGGACATTTGGAATGTACTAAAATTAATAACTTCTGTTTTATGTTAATATCTTCTATATATTTTGTAATTATTATTAAATTTCAACAATAAAGTATTCCCCCCGAAATTAATTGATTAAAAACTAATATGAAGTGTCGTCGTAGTGCCCCAAATTAATAAACCAGTAATTAACTTGAAGTGCCACCTGTATTAACAAATATCAAAATAAATGCAATGGAAAAGTAATGTCGATCAAAGTTTTTTTCCAAAAAAAAAAAAATCTATTTACCTTGATAAATTTCCTTTCATTAATACAAGTTAAAGCCTCCAAAATATATTAACATAAAAAATATACTATTCTTGCGGAAATACAACAGTACACAAGAAATTCATGTAAATCTGCCTCTTCAAGATTTCGGCTAGCAACTCAAAACCTTACATTAACTCTAATTTGCAACCCCGAGGCTAACCTGTTAATCAGTAAAACAAGAATGTTTACGGGTGGAAAGAAAATAAATACGTAAATTTACAACTTAGTAAGTAAATTACCAACAAAATTTAGCCCATGCAGTGAGCTCGGTTTTGTTGGAAACAAAATATCATTAAGGCTTATCGAAAAGTTTTTCTTATTATGAGAAAAGCTAGAGTGGGAATGAAATTGTATCAGTTGGAAAGCTTGTTTCTTCACCGCACCTAAATTGAATGGTGGCAGTAGAGTGCGCTCATGCACAGTATACACTAGTCAAAACAGGTGAGAGTTTCTGTAGTTCTCAAGATTTATTTTCTATGCATTTGGTGCTAAGTGCTCTTATGCACATTACTGAAACCTTGGTGCATACTCGCTAGGGACATAACCCTCATTATTGCAAAAAAAATAATAAACACAAACAGATGAAAATTGTGTTTTTTTAATTTGAATTTTGCTTATAATATCTAATCATTTTGAAATGTGGACATGCCCTATGATTGTCAATATTTTTTAACTGGTTTTGCTCGAGTACATGTTGAACTAGAGTGTGTACATATTATTATGAACTTTTCTATACTAGTTGATAAATATATATATTGAGTCTTTTTTTATTGAAAGATTCTAACTTTTGTTTAAATGGAAAATTAAATTATGAGTAAAGATTATTTGTTGTTACCATGCACAACAATGATGAATATATAAAATTGAAAAGAGAGAGAAAGAGAAAATCGAGACAAGGATTTACATGATAATTCGGCAATGTGCCTACGTCCACTAGATAGTGCAGCTATAATTCACTATTCAATGTCTTAGAGTTACAATAGAACATATTTATAATAAAATTCTAATTGTACGGACGTATTTTTGAAAATCCCAAAATACCACGTACCGTACCACAAGGCGTTGCCCCCGCACCCCCACAACCTAATTATCCTCATGCCAACATAACTTAATTACGCTCAATAGGCTAATTGTCTCCGCTCAGCAAAGTGGAGATAACTTGTTAATTATTCATATTAGTATTTCAATATTACTCTTTATGCTTGAAAGAATATGAGCCATTTGTACTAACATTATTGATATAAAATTTTACATCCATTGTAGAAATATTTCCTCACAAACATATTGTTTGATATAGAATTGTACATCCATCATAGAAATATTTCCTAACAGACATATGGTTTTATTACAGAGTGTTGTGCTCCACTATGGGCATGCGCGCAGCGGCTCCAAATGACAGGGTACGGTAGATTCAATGCTTTTAGACTTAACACAATATAGAACTTTTTATATTGTCTTAATGCATAAAGTATGTTTAATTGCTTAATGACAGAGGTCTTTATTCTTTAGAGTTTCTGAATTCATGTTGTCTAATTGAATCTCCTTATAATTAACTAGCAGAAGTATTATTTGGAGTCTCAAATCCTTATAATCTCCTTTGTGCAGACCTTGGAAGATGGGGGATATGACATTGATTGATATGGGAGCTAAATACCATTTTTATGGGTCTGACAGAACTTGTTCATTTCCTTTGTATATTAGCCATTAATTCAAACTGTAATGAAACTATTCTTTTAATTCCTGTTCAATTGCGTATCAGGTTGTGAATTTGCATGCTATTGGAAATATGACTTGTTCCTGAAACTTGAGTATTATGAATGTTGCCAAGAATAGTGTCGGGCCATGATTTTTATTGCAACAGTTGAGCTACTTATTACAAAATCCTAAATTATTATTATTCTTTTTTAAATCAAAGTTATCAGTGACCAGTGGCGGAGCCAGACAATCATCGTTGTAGGGGCCAGACAATCAGTTGAATGGAATTAGATCTGTGTGTTTTGAAACTCTGATGAGAAATCTTTCTTGGGCGTTCTGGGACGAGAATTTTTTTTTATCAAATCATTAAAAAAAAAAAGATTCAAACACCTGACAAATAAAGCCTTAGAACCACGTAATTTTATTAACAAAAACTAAAAAAAGTTTTTTTTCTAAAAAAGAGATGATCAGACGAGTGGAGATGTGAAAATGGAGAAATTTTTGGAGAGAGATGCGAAAATAGAGCCTAAATCTTCTCTTCTCTTGCTATTATGTTTTTCAAAATGGAGCTTTTAGGCGTCTAAAAATGGAGTTGATGCAAGTTGTTTGGCAATCAATACACTGATTTTAGAAGAGACGGAGGTAAGAGGTTGCTGGAGGCAAGCGGTGACTCGGTGAGCAAAGAGGAAGGGAAAAGACGAACAAAGAATTTGGGTGTTTATGTGGTTTTTGAAAAAACCATATCTTATTTACCAAAATAAATAAATACACCATATCTCGAGGTGCCATTATTGTCTAGGCGGCCTAGACTCTTGCTGGATAAAACTAAAGGCTGAAAAGGTATGGAGCAAACAAAAGATAAAAAATAAAAATAAAAAGCATGGAGGGGCCATGAGTCCATGACTTCCAGATTGAAGGGGCCATGGAGAGAACTTTACACTACAAATCAGTTTTTTTGAAAAACTTTGCAGGGACCGTGGCCCATACTGGCCTCCATGACGGTCCGCCACTGTCAGTGACGACATAAAACGCCGTCACTCATAATGTATCATCAGAGACAACATAAGTGTCATAGCTGACAACGTATCATTAGCACCACACGTAATATTATCAACGAAAACATTAAAGTTATCGTTGATAACCTTTCTTTGATAGAGCAAAATCAACAAATTATTAGTGATGACCTGTTGTCACTAAAAAATATTAGTGACGGCATGTCGTCGCTAAAAGTCATTAATGACAACTTTTAAATTTTTATAGACGACTTTCTGTCGTCACTAAAGATTAAAATTGTATAACCAGACTACACCTAGGAGGGCTGCCAAAAACACCTGCTCTTCTATCCATCCACCAACAACCTTGCTCCATTGAAGCATGCCATGTACTCCTTCAGAGGTTCGCCCTCCTTCTGCTAAGGGTGAGAAGGTAAGGAGTTGGTATTCTCCTGCTTCGAACTCTTACGAATTGACCCACAAACTGTTTGCACAACATGGCAAAGGATCCTATTGTGCCCAACTGCAGCATGCTAAACCACCTCCTAGCGGGCCCTTTCAAGGTTGTGGGGAACACTCTCTGCATATGATCTTGTCAGAGACTCCCTAGAAGACCATGTGTGCCTGATAGGTGTCTAAGTGGTCGAGGAGGTCTTTAGTCACATCATACATGTCTACACTAGGCACTTTGAACTTTGCTGGAAGGGGGTTTCCATAATTTAGGTGATGAACAGGTGGTTATTCTGTTTGAGCTTGTCAATCGCGGAAGGTGTTTGCCAATTATCTTTCGAGACATTTTTTTTTTTTCCTCCAACTTAGCCTGAAATTCGTTTAAGCTAGTGTTGACTCAGCTGCCTGCCGCATTGGAGCCCCGCTCGTTTTTCCCTTAATTCCCTTCCCACGGGAGTCAGCTGGCTTTCCCCTTCCTAGGTTCCGGGCTTATCCGCTGGAGCCTGGAGCTGATTCATAATAAGTTGGAATTGCTGCAACATCTCGTCCATGTTCTAGCATTTGCTGGAGTTTGATATCCATGGTGGAAATGTGTTGGTCCTGGGGGGATCGGCCCTCCCTGAGGGTCCTCCGTATTACTTGACCTAGCGGTTTGCATGTGATCGATCTCAGTGAGGAAAAAAGGGATGAAGACCGCACAATCTCGGTCCCACAGACGGCACCAACTGATGATACTGAAATCTGCACGACCAATTGAGCGCCAAGGAGGACCTGAAATCACTAAAACGAAATGCTTAAGGGCCTGTTGGGTTGAGCTGGGGGGATACCTCTAATGCCTAGGCTAGTTGAGAGTCCGTTAAAATTCCTTCTCCCAAAGAGGGAGAGAGTTATGAAATTAGTGTGTTTGAATGAATGAATGAATAACTTACCTTCCCTTTTTATCCTTTTTCCCTCCCGTTAAGGCCATTCCATCCTTATTTGACCATGCCACGTATTGTCTTCCGACTAGGTTGCATGTGGTTCGTCCATGAATCAAGGTCACCAGCTCTAGCTAGTAAGGGTTGTCATCGACAATCCTTCATCTATTATGGATTAGGTGGCATTAAATGCCAACTACCCCAGTAATGGGACGAGAATGGTGCTCTCATACTGTCTCCGGCGAGGATTCTCCAGGAAAGTTGCATACACATCGTGGTAATTTAATCAATTTAGGTAACGAGGGTGATTGGGTGCTTCACAGTTTAGTGTAACTCTTCTACAGCCGTTGAAATAACACAGTTGATGAATCGATCTGGGCTTGGGTTGATCATTACTCAAAATGTACTCCTTGGCCCAAGCCCAAGGAGATAAAATCAGGCTTATCAGAATACATTGAATGATTGATATAATATTTATTGAGTCTAAACTTATTGACTTGAAGTTTTCCTTTTTTTTTTTTTTCCTTTTTCCTGATTTCCGTAGAGCTATAGCAAATCTAGCCCCAAAGCCAGCAAAGACCCATAAAAATAAGTTTCTAGGTTACAAAGCTACAGCAAATCTGACCCTTTATTCATACTTTGGTGTTTAATATATACCTTCTTTGTTTTGATATGAGGATATTCTCCCTGTTGCTCAAAATATCTAGAAAGAAACAAGAAAACAAAAGAACACCAAGCTTTTCTATTTGATAAAAGATTAATTATGTAACACTTTCAAGCTTTATTCTTGTATTCATAGAAATAGCGTAGTCAACACATATATTTTCGCTAAAAGGGCACTGAGATTTCTTTTCTTTTATTTTCCCTAGTCTATGCTTGCCGTATACTTGCAGGCTGAGACTATATATTCCTCCAGCCGTCTTATGAACTTGATTGATGGATTCAAATACTAAATTTTGGTCATACCCATGTGACTTAATCAATTATATATATATACCATCTCTTTTCTAACATATTGAAGAAAGAATTTTAGAGCATTAAGATTTATGATGAATATAATTCCATCCATGCCCTATATATTTGTCCACTTTTAAGTGCTTAAAAAGAAAAATGGCTGAAGTTGTGGAAGCATTGTCTTTTTCCGGGGCCTCCTCTGATATTTCACCGGCGGCAATAAGGGATACTCCTCCTTCCTCCCTGCAGTTCCGCCCATCGTCTATATCTCTGTCGACGTTCGTTTCCACCGCCAACCCTCAACCTCAAGACCCTTGGCTTCCAATTACGGCATCCAGAAATGGAAATGCATACTACGCGGCCTTCCATATTCTATGCGGAATTGGAATACATGGCCTTGTGCTGGCGTTTTTTGTTGCCTTCACTGCCCTTGGGTGGTAAGCAAATTTTTTGGTGTTAAGTGTAGGTGAAACGAAGTCTCTAACCAGTATTACATATCTGAGTTGGTGGCTGCAGGCATGGGGTATCATATGCTTGACTCTAGCATCTCATATGGCAACTTTACAACCATCTACTTGCTCGTGCAACTCCATGAATCAGCTGAAAATAGAATGCGCTACAGCAGATACTTTGAACTTTGCAGTGCAGCATTTGTTAAGGATTTAATTTAAGCTCTATTTGTTTTTACGAAAAATATTTTTACAGAAGTTATTTTCAAGACGGTCCGGCAAGGTCTGGCGTATCCAGGTTCCGGCAGTAGTCCCAAAATGAATGCTTCCTTGTTTAATACGTAGTTCTATTGTTGTACAAATGAATGCTTCCTTGATTCTCTTATATATTATGCAGGTCAACAAGATATCACACTTGTTGCCTCTTATTCCCAATCATAGACCTATCAAGCAGGTACATGCATGTTTTTTAAACTGTCATCGGAGGGTCCACAAATGGAAAATAATGGTTCTTCCGGGTGTTGTGTCGGGACATATGCATATCCAGCAGGCCATTATCCACTGTGGAGTGGTACTTGGTGTTTACGTGCGGCACAGTCGTTTTGTCTCAGCTCCCCAACTTTAACTCCATTGCCGGCGTTTCTCTCATTGGAGCTATCTCGTCGGACAGCTATTATACGCTCCTTTGGGCAGTGCCGGTCGCAGAGGGTAGGCTGCCCAAGGAAGTGCAATATTATCCCGTGTAAGCCAGCACGCAAACTTTTAGGGCTCTGGATGTTATTAATGCACTCGGGATCATTGTGTTTTCTTTTAGAGGCCATAATCTTATACTAGAGATCCAGGTATATATTACAATAATAGCCCTTATACGTATATCGATCTATATATATGTCTTCATTGCCATAATATTTGAAGCTCCGGTGGAGGTCGGCGATGGCATAGTGGAGTTCCGACGGTGGTCCGGTGGAGGTCCTACAAAGGTTCGATAGAGTTTTTCTGTGGTGATCCAACCGAGTTCTAGCGGTGGTTCGGTACATGGAGGTTGCAATGGTCTGATGGATGTCTTGTGGTGGCCCAACGGAGGTTCGGTAATAGTTCGGCGGTTGTCCGTTGGATTTTCGATAGTGGTCTGGTGAAGTTCCAATAATCTGAGAATGAGAGCTCAAACTTGAAAATAATTTACAGTTTTGAAAATGAAAACCATTTTATGAAAATTAAAGAAGTTTTTTTTTATTAAACCACCGAAAATATTTTTTGTTGACTATTATTTTTCGTCGCACCAAATACCAAAAAATATAAAAAATATTTTTTAAAAATTATTTTATTGAGAAACAAACGGAGCCTCAACCTCAATATACAGACTTATTCGCTACCACCATATATAGTAAAGGAAATAAATTATTTCTCTTAAGTAATTCTTTATGAACTTGGATTCTTGTAGGCTACCATGCCTTCAAATGAAAAGCGTCCATCACGTGTGCCAATGTGGAAGGGTGTCAAATCTGCATATTTACTTATTGGACTGTGCTTGTTCTCTCTTTCAATAGGAGGCTATTGGGCATATGGCCATATGGTACTGCTACTTTTTCTCTGTTTCATATATGTATATTTTATTTGACCATCTTTAATGTTATTTGTGACGATAAAAAGTAGTTATTGATATTTAAGCCATCACGAATAACCTTTCATAACAAAACAAGAACAACGACTTAATAACGATAAACTGTCCTTGTTAAAAGTTATTTGTGATGAAATTTAGACTTTTAGCAACGACTTTTTATCGTTGTTAAATATCAAAATTCTTGTAGTGTACATATTCCCCTATCTCTAGTTTTACAATTTGTTTCGTTTTTTCTCCCTCAGGCTGATTTTCTTGAGTATCTTTACTGAAAGAAGAGATTTTTTTTTTTTTTCCGGTCACAGATACCAAAAGAAGGGAGCATGCTAATAGCCTTGCACATGTTCCACGGCCGTGAAACTTCTTCAAGACATGTTCAAGGATTAACAAGCTTACTGCTCATACTTAGCGCGGTGAGCTCCTTCCCAATCTATGCCATGCCAGTATTTGATTCCATAGAGTCTGTGTACACAAGCAGGAACAAGAAGTCATGTCCATGGTGGCTCCGGGCAATCTTCCGAGCTATGTTTGGATTCTTGTGCTTATTTTTGGCCGCGGCAATCCAATTTTATGGAACCATGCAAGTTCTTAGTGGAGGGTTCTCTTTGCCTCTGACTTTAGCTATTCCTTGTTTTATGTGGATTAAGATTAAGAAACCAGAGGTATATAGCCTAATGATAGTATAGGTGGCGTTAAATTGGATTAGGGTTGTTAGGAATGTCTCTCAAGCGGGGTTATATAGATCTAGGTGAGAGCGCGCGCGAGAGCGAGAGCAGAGAGTGACATATTAATATATAAATCACCGATAACCCCATACCAGGAAGTATTAGAAGAGAGAGAAGAAAATAAAAATTCATGAAGCATACGCTAATGGATCTCAAAAAATGTAGAGAGAACACACAATAAAGCAGCACTGATGCGAACATATACAAAAATTGAATTAAAAAAATTAAAATGAGAAAAAAAAATGAGGACGGTATAATTTGTCTTCCTTTCCAATCTGCGTAATTTGAGAGCATATCGATCAAATCGAATTTTATCATTATGATGCATCCTAATCTCTCTAAAGGCACCACAAAAAGCACACGAAAAGCATCATCTTACCACAACAAACAACACTTCCAAAAGTACTAACGAACGAGTCCACTCAATACCGTAAGAACAAAATACAAGTCATACCCACATTTCCTGTTAGGAGAGACATAAACCTTCAAGACAGCACCGAAAAAAATAAAAATCAATAAGGCATAAGCAACCTCCAATGAAAAATCGAAGATTAGTATGGGGCCCCTATCAATCATCGATCCCCTCCTGTCTGTTTGCTTGAAGCCTTTCCATCCCCATTACCCCAAATCCAGGTTGCATAACTCCAAACCCATAACGCAAGTTTAACTAATTGTCAGTGTGGAGAAATTATAAAATTCATATCTCCTCCCCAATCTTTACTCATCCTCCCGTACTGTAGATGAGTGGATCCACCATTGAATTTGTAAAATTCACATGTGGTTCTACAAACTAATATAAATTTATAAAAAGAATATTGGGAGATGCGTGGAGAATGAGGTGTAAAAAATTTCGATAATGAAGAGAGCAATACCTGTTTTTTTGAGGATTATAACCTTTAATGTGAAATTTCCTGGAGTGATCCCTAATGATGTTGCTTTGATCGTTTGCCCATGATGGTTGGAAGTACTTGCGACTTTTAGCATGTCTTTTTAATTCACTAAACCAATCCTACTATGAAACACTATTAGAGTGTCTTTAATTCTAATTTTAGTGATGGATATTACACTTTGCATGGAAAGCTTGGACTTTAGACGCTAGCCATATATCGTTTGGACCTATGTCCAGACGCATGACCCTTTACTTTTGGCATATCAAAACATCCCTAGGTTGTTAAACAAGAAGAAAGAATTTTGAGATCTTTGAAGGCTTTTGTATTAAAGTTAGACCTTCGATGTTTTTTAAAAAATATGATGGTTGTATTAAATAGAGGTACCTTTGGGCTTTAAGACCACCTTAAAGGTCGAGGCAAAGTGAAAGATAGGAGCTTATTGGGTGAAAGCTTAGAAAATTGCATTTGGATGCAAAAACGTCCTAAGCAGTGTAGAAAATCTTTCTAACGGTGGGGAAAAATTGTCCCAACAAACTTTTCAAAAAGTCTAGAACGCCGTTTTTTGGCAAAATGTGTTAATTAAGGTTTTGAAGTATGACGGGACACAATAAATCCTACCGTGAAGGGTTAAAATCACGATAAGCCATATCGAATAGAGTTTGACATGTTTAACTATATTTAGTATAATACATCATCAACATGATTTGCTTTAATTTGAAACCGGTTTTGCATAAATGGGTTAGCGCTTGTCTAGGTACGGTAATATTAATTGTACAAATTGAGAAAGAGAGATATAGTGGACATTATAACGTATATTTTATTTTCCACTCAAATTTAATCTAATAATGAGGATTTAGTGGTAACTTTTTAGATACTGGTTGTAATAAACAATTTGGGGCCAAAAAGCCTTGCCATCCATTTCTTACCATTTATCACGCGGCCTTATAGGCTCCTTGCTAAATTAAACGATCTTTTATCATTCTCTACCAAAGCAACCTGCATCTTGCTAGGTTGGCTAGGTTTGTTAACTTCTCACCTTTTTTTTTTTTAGAAAATGCATTTTACCCCCCTGATGTTGTCTCTTTTTCAATATTGATCTCCATTGTTTAAAAATTTGAATCCACCCCAACTAAACTTTATAATTTTTTCATTCTGCCTTCTGGTCAGTAGAACGGTCCTTCTTTACGATTTAGATCACGTGCACGGCACGTTGAGGGTTTTTGAGGGTGAAAAATAACTAAAATGCCCCTTCAAATAAAAAAAAAAAAAAAAAAAAAGGGTGGAACGGTTGGCCATTTGGGGTGGTCGGCCACCCCATTTGGGTCCTTGGGGGTGGCCGAACCACCCCCATCGGCCATGGGGTGGCGAGCCACCCCATTCGGCAGATGGGGGTGGTTCGGCCACCCCCTGAACCACCCCCGTGGCCAAATCGGGTGGCCCGAGCCCCCAAACCATTGGGGGTGGTTTCGGCCACCCCATTTTGGCCCTTGGGGGTGGCTCGCCACCAACATTCCGGCCCATGGGGGTGGTTCGGACCATCCCCAAAGGCCAAAATTGGGGTGGCCGGCACCCCAATGAACCGATGGGTGGCTTACGGCCACCCAAATTTTCTTTTTTTTTTTTTTTTTTTTTTATTCCTAATTTATTATTTTTTAAAAAATATATATTGGGAAAAGACCTAAAAATGCCCTTAATTCCGTCAGTGAAAGACGTTCTCACTGACGGAAAGGCAGTAATTGAAAATTTATAAGTTAGTTGAGGTGGGACTTGCAAATTTTAAACAAATGGAGGTCAAATTGAAAAAGAGCCTACAACATCAGGGGGTAAAGTGATATTTCCCCTTTTTTTTTTCTCCCAAAAGTCAACTTTATTTTAATATTCCATCAATCAGTTTTTTAACATTTTTTATTTTTTATAGCACATCACTACTCACTTTTTTATTATTATTCAATAAAAAACTCAGTAAAAAATAAAACCTTTTCACTTTTCCCATAAAAAAATTCACAAAAAATTTTTCAACTTTATAGTTACAATCAATCCACTTTTTATTTATTATTCCAAAAACAAAAACCTCCTAAACATTTAACAAACACATACCTTATCTCACCTTATTAAATGCAAAAGACCAACAATATACGAAACATAAAAAAAAAAGTCACACACAATAACATTAAGATTATGTGTTCCCTCAATATAAGGTAGCCTGCAAGCGAAGCGATCACAAAGCAATTTCTATCAAATATGAAATATGAAATAGTAAAAGAAAGATCACTTAAAACTCCAAAGACCCAAGATACATAAATCTTACTATCACATAAAGGAATGTCCTTCCCTAAACAAACAAAAAAACAAACTTCTCTTTTGATGGAACAAGCGGCGGCGCCAAGAAGAAATTAAAGAAAACGCACGCCATCTGAGCTCTTTGTCGTGCAACACTCTTTTTCTTCGGCACTCTTACTCAGTGTGCGGTATGATTGCCAAAGAAAACACCCCCCCTCTCTTTGAGAAGGAATAATAATATAACAGCCCCCACCTTTACATGATGGGGTGAGATTCAACCAACATTTAAATTTCTTAGATTTCAATACTCATTAATAATACTAGGGAAGGAGATAAAAAAAGGATTTGGCTTTTACTTTGGTGAAGATCTCGTATTTCTTCCTAATAAAGATAATTGCCTTCAAATTTTCCAAGAGTATAAACTACCACTCCTCAACTAACAAGTCATAAGTGAAGTAATTTTCGTAGACCTTAAGCTGCCTTGAAGCACAATGGTGTAGCTAGCTTTGCCCCTTTCAAGTAAACAATATCGTTGATAATATAAATACCCTTTGTTTCTAGATTCAAGTGTTCATCAATAGTAGTTGTAGCGTAATCAATGCAATGAACCGAGAAGTCCACCTCATCCCTCCATCCTCTACCCCACAGACCATACTCTTTGGCCTACCAATTCTCTTAAGAAAGTAATTGGTGACAACTAGGGGCGGCTCAACTCTAGGTGATATTAGCGGTCGTCTAAGGCCCCCAATTTAATAAGGCCCCCCAAAAAATATTAAGCCTTAATTATAGTCAATATTTTCTAATTAAGGCCCCCAATTAATAATATTAATGAAGATTTATTTCAAAAAAAAATATTTAAAGCCTAATTTAGTCAATATTCTCCTAATTAATGGCCTCAATTATGAGTAAAATATAAATAAGTAAATTAATAAATAACTTTTATCCACACGTAATTAACTAATAATAATGGTAATAATAATTATACGTCAATATTCTTAAACTAATGCTCCAATTAAAATTGATAAAATCATAACCTAAGATCAACAATGTCACAAGAAAGATTAAATCGATTAGCTATATTATCAATTGAAAAAAGAAAACTTAAAAAAAAACTTGAAATAAATCCTTAAAAGTGAGAATAATGAATTTTTAAATAATAAATATAAATACTTTAATAAATTAATTTATTTTTTTTAAAAAAAAGATCTCATTTTAAATTTTTACCGCTTCTTAGGCCCCAAAAATGTATCGAGCCGCCCTAACGACAACAAGATCTCAACAAATTTGACATTTACCCGTAAACGCATTAAATCGACACTAACAACAAACCTTTTTGAAATAGTGTGAGGGATTACTTCTGCTCGACTCTTTCACATTTTCATTTCTCTTCTATCCTCCAATCAAATGCCCATCCCTTTCCCAATGGACCAAGTGTTGCAAAACCGAATATGTCCACCCTAAAAATGACGTACCCTGACGTATTCAATGGAAACCAGAATGAGCAAAGACACCGAAAAAGGAAAGGTGGGCTATTTAGTCATTGTACGTTTACTGGAAAATTGGTATCGAATTTCTCTGTGTATTAAAGTCCATGGATCATACACGAGGCAAGTGTGCTCTTTCTATCAGTCTCGCATTACAATTCTGTCGAGCAGCCTCTAATAATAAATGTTGAGTTGTAAGCTAAAGGCTGCATTGTTGCACCATTTGTTTAGTTTTTCAACGTCTTATTTAATATCAAGTTTTTATAGAAAGAGATAGAGAGTAGAATTAAATCAGAATCCGTTAAAAAATATAATATATATAGATTCTTAATTTTTTTTTATACATCTAAAGAGCATCTCCAACAGAGTAGTCAATGTTTCAAAATAGTCAAATTTGACTATTATTCTTCTTTTTTCTCCCTCCAGCAGAGTAGGCAATTTGTAGAATTATTGATTATAAGAATGAACAGTGAATAGGCAGAAGAGCCTATTCACTAAATTCATACTACAAACAATTTTTTATTGTTTTCTCTCCCTCCACCATCTTCTTTCACCTGTTTCCAACCACAAATTAATTTAAAGAAAATAGATAGTCAGAATAGATATCTGTTAGAGTGTGTATAAAAAAATGAGTAGCTAAAATAGATATTTGTACTTTTTTAATAACTATTTTGGCTATCATTGCTGAGACTCTAAGTCAAGTATGTGAATACACCTTTTCATAGACCAATGTAAAGGTTTGCTGGGTCCCTCCCATAGAAATGAGGTTGTTTTTGTTGGTTTTGATATTCCATGCGCAACCACGTAATGGCCAGTTAATCATCAATCGAGGACAAAAAATATAATATAAATAATTTAATAAATCTATATAATATTAGTATAGAAAGAAAAACATAAATATGTGCAAAATTGATATATTAAAAAAAATATCAGATTTGATAACAACAAAAATATAATATAAAGTCTAAATACAAATAATCATACAATGAATAGAAAATATCATAAATAATATAAGTGCAACCCTTTGATAATTAATTTATGAACACTTTATTGTTAAGAGATACAAAGAAAAATAACTAATACTATATAGTAGAAAAATCTCTCACAACAACAACAAAAAGGAGAGAGTTTTTTTATTCACTATAATAGTATTAGTATTTCTAATTCCTTTGTAACTTGTATTTTCCA